>CABFOV010004267.1:0-29361 GCA_902141375.1 Timema poppense
ATATATATATATATTCCTATAGATATCCTGTAGAGCCTATATATCATTTTACTGATCGAGCTAAAAATGGGTATCCAAGGTTTACATAAGGTTCCCCAAATACTAGGTTTTTTGAATTTTATATCTGTACCCGGGGTTACAGCCGGAATGGTTTAATAGATTTCGTTTAAATTTAATATTTATATGTTGTATACTCATAACTTTAGGCTAAATTATTATTTTTATATTAAAATTCAGCGTATAACCCGAACGGGTAGTAAGACGTGGTGCTAAATAATAATATAATAAAATTACAAAAACCTAGTCTTTGGGGAAACTTATGAAAACCTTAGATACCCATTTTTAGCTCGATCGGTAAAATAGTTTATGTTCTAGACCAATATAAAGACACACAAACGGCATCGCATCGCGACAGATACTTCGAACTAAGGGGGCCATGAAACTTCCACATCCATTAAAATCTCGGAACATGATTTGCTGAAAAACGGCAAAAATAAATGTCGTTAATAGCGTTCCTTTTCACCCCACATTAATATTAGGGAAAATACGGAGAATTGTGAGTTTGGGGTTTGAGTACATTGATAAAGGTTTTTAAACATGTAGTTTTTCGTTCTTTCTCTAGGTAAATGCTGGTTCACTTTCTATTGAATACTCATCATTATATTACCTCCTAAAATAAAGTAGTTTGTTTCACCCGCTTCAGTGACCGAATGGTCTAAGGTGTCACTCTCGTGTTAGACTCATCTGCTGATGAGGGAAATATCGGGGTTTCAAATCCAGGTCGGGTCTACTGAGAGTGGTTTTCCCTAAATGGTTTCCCACTCCCCGTCCATGCAGATTCGGTTAGATTATCTCTAAAAGCTTCATTCCTTATCTCTACCCCATTATAGTAATTTATAAAATGTGTGTATAGCCTGCGCAGGTAGTTTTTTTTAGCGTGTGGTATCACTGACCGGGAGGGAGGGACATGACGATCAAGTTCAGTCGCCCCTGTATGTAGACTATATGTCGCTCTGTTGGCGCAGAACGTTGCCCGGGATACAGCACAGGAGGTTGTCTACACGTCGTACGTGCAATGAGATGATGGGATGATGGTGGATATGGAGGTGCGGGCCAATTGGAGTCTCAAGCCTGATTTACCGATCCTTGGTGACCGTTGGGATAATTACTCTTAAGAGAAAAATACCCAAGCTACTAGCCGAGAATCGAACCCGGGACCCCCAAGTTTGTAGCCAAGTGTACACAGGTAGTAAGACATGTTAGTATCCATGGTATTTAACATCTTATTACTAAAACTTATCACTATACTAATTCTAACTACTGACGATAAAAATGACATTTTATAAAAATACAAATACATATTTTGCTGTCAACACAAATAACATTCTACTATGTTATTAATTATTTTTTTGTTGGTGACCTGGTGGTCTAGGGGTAAGGTGTCAGACTTCTGTACTGGAGGTCAGGGGTTCAATCTTCGATCCCGGAACAGATTTATCTGATTACCAAACCCTTCCTTCACCTCTGACAAGACATCTTGTGAATGTGTGGAATGCCAGGTCTCCACCGTGGTTCGGATTCCACGTTAAACTGTAGGTCCTTCATTTCATCTCACAATCACCCTACCATTACACATTAGCGTAAGTGCGTATAACCCGAACGAGTAGTAAGATGCGGTGCTAATAATAATAATAATAATATTATTATTATTAACAATAATAACAATAATAATAATTATTATTATTAACAATAATAACAATTATTATTATTATTATTATTTTGTGTGTGTACTTCATGCTACCACCTGTATGGGATGTACACATATATACACCTAATTGGGTAAGGATGAGGAAGGTAGAATTTAGAAGAAATAGATTTTCACTGAAGGAGTTTGGAAAACTATTTTGGGAAACTACCCTCACTATTCTTGGTTGGGATTCAAACCCAAATTTCTGCATCTTCTTATGAGCGTGACGTAACCCGTGTACCCACCGATGCGAGTATTTAATTAATTATCTGGTTGATTAGGTTGATACGAATAGCTCCCCACATCCCTCCTTCGTGGCTATCACGGTACAGGGCACCGCACAAACTTTCTCACTCATTTATCTAAAAACGAAGACATTAACTTAAAACTCGTCAAATATGTGAAACGAAATAATATACATATTTGCAAAGAAAGAATATAAATAAATGGTACGAAGCTCCGCACCGACTTTCTCGCTCTATTGTTTAAAAATGGAGATATTTACTCAACACTCGTAATATATGTGAAGCGAAATAATATACACTAGCAAACCCAAGTATAAATTGCACTATATTTATGTAAAACATTTTTTGAGTCGCGGTTTTAAATTTTATAATTTTATTTTTAAAGAATTAATGTCCTCATTTGTATGTTTGAACCGATAAAAAAAATCAATGTTGGTTCTACAAGGCTCAACACTTCGTATTAAAATTTCGACTTTCTGTTAAAATTTTCGACATTTTATTAGGGGTTGCACATCTTCATGTTATCGCATTGCTATTAAATTCCTCATTTATAATCATTTTGACCAATATAAAATGTAAATATTGACTATTGAGTCTAAAATGGAAATAGATCATTGCTGTACAAACATTTATCCTAAGAGGTTTAAGGAAAAATAACATAAACGTTTTGAGAGACCTACTTAAATTTAATTACTCTATGGCATTGGAGAATTATTGCGTTAAAACTCAAGTAGTGTATCTTTACAACTAAAGCTCACAAAATGTTATTAATATATTTACCAATATCTCAGAAACTGTTGATTTTATAAAAATAGATTTCATTGGGTTTTTATTTTTAATAATACTACAATTTTGCAATGATAAGTTATTTAGTATCTCAAATAGTAGCGGAGATAACGGAAATTTAAGCTTCTGTAAAGTACCCTAAAAGTAATTTTTATGGGAAAATGAAAATAGTTAGCTTATTTATAATCTTAATCAACGCCTGGATACGAATTTTAATCAAAATCATTAGAGCTGATTTTGAACAAATTGTTTTTGTTTTTTCTCTTTTCACCCTTTATTAAACTACTCTTATTTTTAAGTTTAAACAGACACACAGACAGACGGCATTGTAAAGACAGCTTTTTAGGGTTCGGGGGGTCATGAGACGTCGACATCCATAAACATTTCAATTTAGAATTTTTTTTTACGGTCGCAATACTATACCTTTTGTGTTCGAAAAGTTTAAACAGATAAATATTTGTATATATATTGAAAGTTACTGTTTAAAAAAAAATATGCTTAGAATAAAATATTTGTATTATAAATATATATACATATTTGTAATGATAAGTAATTTCATATTTCAAATAGTTTCGGAGATATGATAAAAAATTATAGTTTACGCATATGACCGGAGCCCTTAAAGTCATTTTGCCAAAATATTGAGAGTAGCCATTTTGTTTGGAATATTTATAAATGTTTAGAAATTTAATTTAATCAAAATGCTTAGAGATGGTTTTGAGAAAATTGACTTTTTTTTTGCCCTTCAGTAAACTACCCGAAATTTTACTGTTATATATCCAATTCCAAAATCCCTCGGGGAAACCCTATGAAAAGCCTAAATACCAATTTTTAGCGCGATCGGTAAAACAGTTTAGTCTCTAGTTGGAGGTACAGTCAGACAGACGGAAATTCAAAAACAACTTTTTCGGATTCTGAGGGGGGAGGGGGGGAAGGGGGTCATGAAACGTCGACATTAATCAAAATATCTAGTTCGATTTTTTTGACGATCACAATACTTTCTCTACCTGTAAAATAGCGAGAAATTAATAAGAACATCATATTCTACCAAAGAATATAAATGGAATTATATACACTGTTACATAAGTTTGGACTGACAATTAACGAACGGGACTACAAAATTTACGACGGCCTTAAATAAACATTCAGTAAATGCTCGAATATTCATATTGCAGCTGTCAAATCTAACGCCATTATTCAATGGAGACAGCTGCAAAATATTGCTAGACGTTTGATTCCATGGAAGTAAGGTGTCATCCATAAACCACATAACGCTTTTTCTTAGTTTTTTTTTATCAGCCCTCTCCTCCCTCACATATCGAGTAAATGTCATTATTTCATAAGGGAGATTTTGTGGCATTTAAAGAGGGACTCAGATTTAATACTACTAATAGTCAAAAGTTATCATACGTTATCATACACTGAAAATCTGATTAATATTATTATTTCAATCCATTATAAAGTTGAGTGACTTGGTGGTCTAGGTGTAAAGTGTTGTTCTCCTGTGCTGGGTGTCCGGGGTTCAATCCTCGGTCCCGGCACAGAGTTATATGATTGCTAAACCCTTCCTTCACCTCTGACAAGATGTGTATTAATCACAACTTGTGAATGTGTGGAATTCCAGACCTCCACCGTGGTTCGGATTCCACGTTAAACTGTAGGTCCTCCATTTAATCTCACAATCACCCCACCATTACACATTAGCGTAAGTGCGTATAACCCGAACGGGTAGTAAGACGTGGTGCTAACAATAATAATAATAATAATAACAACATTATAAATTATAATATCTGTGTTCCTAGTACTGTGATGTACCCACCCTACCCCATGTAATACCATGTAGACTTTAGAACTTCCTCCACCACAAAAGCGTTACGTAGTTTATGGATAACCCCTAAGTATATATTTTCGTTTACTTCCAACTAAGTTCTATGCTATAGCAATCCGATTTTAGCTGTGGGTGCATGTTTATACTTTGTATATAAATAATGTAAATATATTTTTAAATATGAGAGATGGTTAACTTATGCACAATAGTGTATTCATAATTTTAAAAACAGAAGCTGTTCATCCTGAAACTTAACGGTCATGTTTGTAAAGAAATAGACCCTACACAGTTTCCATAGAACAATGACGGGTTTTGTTCCCATCTCAGTCTTCCCGTTAATTAACAGACATGTCCTAATTGGCGAGGTATGTTTCACCCTACGTATGCATGGGTTCTTTACTCGTAATTGCGGCGTAGAGTTAATTATCGAACCTTGATAGGGGGGGGGAGAATATCGAGGGGAGGGAGATAAATGAGGGTGATCTAGCTATGTGAGAGTTGAAGTATGAAGCGATGTGAGTACTCCTTCAGACTTGATAAGGTTCCCCTTTCCAATCGCTCAACGGCAGGAAAATGGTCGGGGGAGTCGATTCACTCTTATTATGAAAATAAACTCGATTAGGAGTGTCCCACCATTGTGGTAAAATGGTTAAGCTTGTTTAGGTTTAGGATACTTAAGACCATGCTGTGCTCTACATCTTGCTACCAGTCCGGGATATTTGCATAGCTACCTTGATGGGATAGGAAGGAGGAAGATATATATGTTTCATTTGCATTTATTTAAGGTATTTAACATGCACTTTATGAATCAGTTGATTATATCAGCACACGACTTATAAACTAACATAAATCTATAACAGACACAACATCCAGCCCCCGGCCATTAATTCATCACTGTGAAAGGGGAACCCACATTTCATCAACTATAAATTTTTCAGCCATACTGAGAATAAAACCCGGGACCTTTAGCTCAGTAGACAGACACGCTACCGACTGAGCATGCAGAATAGTTGTTAATTATTAGCTGAAGTAATTCCCCAACAATAAAGCTTTTCTCATAAATGGGAAATGATTACTCATTAAAGCCTATTCTACAACAAATGATTGACCGTATTCATTGCATGGCTTGGAGCCATGGTTTACTGACTCATTCTATACTAAGAGTTGGGCATCTGATGACGGTTGCATTGTCACTATCAATCTCGTGCAAGTTTTTGTTTCTGCGCTCAACGTCAAAATACATATTGCTGCAAACTTTTTCTTCTTAGTTCATGTCAGTCATATCCTGAATGATTTCCGGAAGGTTATGTGGAAATTTACTCCATTTAAACTCTTTCTACTTTCTGTTATGCAGGATTAGTTTGTTCTGTACATCTCGGAGAGCCAAATTTTCTAAATCAAAATACTATTAAGTATAACAATCGGGTTTCCTGGCAAAGTTCTTTGTGAATATAATTTATATCAAAGAAAGTTTCTCTCGGTTTCAAATGTAAGCTTGAATTGAATACGCATGTTGAACTCTACCTGTGCAATTTTTATTTGGCAAAGAAACGCTTTTTTATTTACTAATATTATTAATACGAAGAAACAAACAAAACTATGAAGACAGGTCATTGTATAATAATCTGACATTTCTCTTTAGATTTGACATGGGAATTTATATTCTAGGTTCTCCTTGCTTTTGATGTGCAAATAAAATGTTAACAATTATAATGATTAAATAAATCACCTTTTTATTTCTTATAATTTCTTTATCAGTTTACGATTTTGAAAGTTATACACACCTCTTGAGTGGTCCCTATACTCACCTCTTGAGTGGTCCCTATATAATCTCACCAAATTTCAGCTTTCTAGCTCATTGAGAAGTGCTTAACGTTCCCTGAACAAATACATCCTTATCTATAACGTATAAACATACACCATTATACTTATATTAAATAGATTTTATAGGTATTGAAAATATATATAAAAAGCGACAGTTTCAGACTACACGCCTTGATACATTAATACATGAAAGTAGATCAAGTAGCCTTTATAGCTGTTAGATAAGGCTCTGCATTTGAAAATTTGACTATAGGTAAACTACCCGCATCGTGGGACATTCGAACTAAACATCAAGCTTATCCTGTCTGGTTTTCTGTTGCTATTGCCAGGCTTCAAATTCTGGTTGAGTATATTGGGGGTGTATTTCACAAAGTGTTTCCCACTTTCCCCCCATGAAAATGCTGGTAAATTTCCTCTTAACTATATGTTCTTCATGACATCAGATTTAGTCCATTAGTATAGTTAAATGCGAACCGTCCGGACTGTTAGTAAAACGTGGTACAAAAAAAATAGTTAACCACTCAAGTCGGTTTCTTCCAATCTATTTTAGCTTAGGTGGACTGGGCACTAATTCTGATCCCAGGATACCTCTAACATTTCCCTTTCAATATGGATTAAGCACTGCCACCTAGCACCACGACTTCCCTCTCAATATGGATTAAGCACTGCTAACTAGCACCACGACTTCCCTCTCAATATGGATTAAGCACTGCTACCTTGCACCACGACTTCCCCCTCAATATGGATTAAGCACTGCTACCTAGCACCACGATCTCCCTCTTAATATGGATTAAGCACTGCTACCTAGCACCACGACTTCCCTCTCAATATGGATTAAGCACTGCTACCTTGCACCACGACTTCCCTCTCAATATGGATTAAGCACTGCATACCTTGCACCATGACTTCCCTCCTAATACGGATTAAGCACTGCTACCTTGCACCACGACTTCCCTCTCAATATGGATTAAGCACTGCTACCTTGCACCACGATTTCCCTCCCAAGGTAGATTGGGCCAATTCTAACCCAACCTAACCTAACCTTGCTCCACCTCTGCCTAATAATTAATTTTGCCTCAGACATACTTTAATGAGTAGCTAGCATTCAGCAGGTTGGTTTATACTCAACTGTAGTTCGCTGGCGATTTATTGTATTAATTTATAATTTAAATATTCAACTATGAAGCTTCCAATCCAATCGTCTAAAATTACTTTTAGTCGAATTGATGGTACATAATACAACAATCTCTCACATAAAAGTGCCAAATCAACCACCTTCCGCTCTATTTAACAACCCTCAACTTAACCCGAGGGAAATTTTAAAACTTTTTCTTGTGATTGTTAAACATTTTACGACAAAATGTTGGGTCCTCCCTATTCTTCCCCCTCCCTCTTTCCTCACCTATCAACTGAATACCTTCCTTGTTCATCCACCCTCACCGTGGTCGTAAAACCTCCTGCGTTCTCCTTCAACAGGTCCTGCGATAAATCAAGGTACTAGACCACTCAAGGGTGTGTTTGGGGGTGTCTTCAGGACAAATTTGGCCCACCCCTTTTCCACTCCATCGAGGAGATTGATTTTTACACCACAAGTTGTACTTTATTTTGTGCACCGTCCAGCTATCCACATTTTTACACTAATTGGGTGGATATGGGGGATGATACAATTAATAATAAATGCACTTGAATTTGTGTTAAAGTAGATTATTTATATGGCTTTTTTTTTGTTACTACCCGTTCACGTTAAACGCATATAATTATTATAATTACTCTAATGAGATAAATATGAGGAAGGTTGAATTTAGAGAAAATGTATCCACATTTTTGTGAAGGTTGGACGGAAAATCAGTTTGGAAAAACCACGCTAAATACACCCGACCAATATTCGAACTCCGATCTCCTTGTCATCGACAGTCTTAGTCTAACACGAGAGTGACTCCTTATACCATGTGGACACAGAAACGGGTCATTTATAGAGTTAATATTAAATTAATGCATTACTGATATCATTAGTAGACCTAGTGTTATAGTAGTAGACCTACAACTGGCACAAATTATTTTCTAAAAAGTGTTGATTTGAACTGTAACAATGCCTTTGATTTTTGCTATGGGTTTGACTATTTGTACGCTCGTAGCATTAATTAATTTACAATGAACAATATATATAAAAATATGTATAAACGGGAAATATAAACTTAGGTTGTCACTCACCATGTACTCCATTGAATTCTTCTCTCTACGGTTTAACAATACGTCGTGTTACGCGTGCTACAACACTCTCTCCCTATATATATTAGGACTTTGGTTGAACAATATATATTTATTAATTAATTAGAGCAAAACAAAAAATATATATATACAGTTTCGAGGAAACTTCTGCTGAGTAGTATGTGGAGGAATGTTTGGCTACACCACACACTTCTACATACCTCGACTAGGGCTGAGCGGTAGAGCATGAAAGAAAAAAACCCCATACAACCCCCTCCCAAAATTGAACATAACTTTAACTATTATAGAAAAAATAAATAAAAAATTAGGCCTACTTAGAGGGTACTAGTATTGTACAGGCATTTGGGAAAAAATCCACAAGAAACATGATGATGATATGTAAATAAAGACAAAAAATGTACTTGAAATAGAAAACAAATATTTATTTACAATGTTTACTTCTACAGTATTAAAAAAAAGTTCCCTACCTATCGGGTCGACCAGACATCATACAACATTATGTACAATACTACTTTCCTCTAAAATACAGTTTGCTAGAAATATGGTTATTGGGTGAGTAAAGTAATAAAATGGTATTACAAATAAAAATAAAAGTTTAATAATTTGATTCCCATGACGAATCGATTTCCCACGACGACGAGATGAATGAATGGTATACAGTTCCAGGATTCCCCATATCCTTAAAGGGCCGAAAATAGTTTGGACAGTTTAGTTATTTATATATGGGGTTCTTGAAATCGACCGATAAAAAAGAAAGAAGTGAAAATTTGGAAACTCAGTTGAAACTAAACAAACAGAAAATCTTGCACGCTTTGTTCTCCCCAGAGATGGAACAAGCTCACCATATACCATTACCTCTGGCAAAACCGAAGCACACTCATCCGTGTTAGTTTTATCTATTTAGGTAAATTCACTAGTACTAGAAAATTCTTATTTCCATAATCAAATATTTCCGGGGCTCTCCCACGGAACCTTTACTCACTTCCAACTCTTTCTTCCCACTACTGCTATTTTTGCAGGAATCCTCCCGCCTAGGCCACATTGCCACGCATCTTCCGAGAATCACCCCAAAGTTGCCCGAAATGGGCGGCAAGATTCCTTTATAAATATCTTAACTTTCAATATAGCCCTTTTATAAACTAATACAATATTGTGAAAACTCTTAAAATTAAAAAAAATAATTATAATCCTTAAAACAATTACAAAAAACATTTCTGACCTTCTTCCTCGTAAAAAAAACTACCGGCCAGAAAAAAAAACCTTCTTTCTCACTTTACCATCCCGTGGCAGAAATGCTCTCCTAGCAACACGCTCGTGTGGTGAGTTCGTGAACTACTTAATTAATCAAGATTGATCCTATAAAAGAAATTGTAATAAATGAAAATAAGCCGAAAAAAAGCAATCAACGATAGAAAATGACTGCAAATAAAGTACGTAATAAAATAATGCAAAGATCAGTATAATATTAAATTTCAGATAAATGTGTTTTCCAAAGATGTAAGCTACCAAGGAACCACCTTAAATAGTCAATATCCCCGGGTAACAGCAACTAAAACGAACGTGCTGCCAAGGCGGCCATTAATAACACCCCGCAATTTATATTAAAAAGAAAAAAAAATACAAAAACACAACTAATATAATTAGATTACGAGATGGTATAAATAATAATAATAATAAAACTAGGAGATTTATTTTCTCTACGGCCACTCGACATAAAGACGATCCAAGCACACCCGCCCGTGACAGGAGTTGATGTTTTACTGGTGAGCTAAAAATGAGTCGCAGCAATGCACCACTTCATAGCAATTCCCTAATGTTCGAGAATGATGGTATGACGTCACAATCTGACCCATAATCTTCTAGATGTTCGATTTGGACTACGTGGCAACCTGTTGTGTAGAATCGCCACCTGGCAGTCGACATGCATCTCCTCCCTTTATTCCCCTTACCTAAGGTCCACTCTATTTTTCTCTGGGATAAATATTGTATTTAACACCCCGTGAGTTACAATTTAAAGCCACACTTGACGAATATTTCATTTGAAGTTGGAGATAATTCGTTAGTTCGTACGTTAAATATAATGCAAGAATAATATATTATGTAGATCTTTAATTCTACTAAATTGCATCTTGGTCTAAAATTCGTAAAATACAATTTGTTAGTATTTGGAATCTTTCAGTTAAAATTATTTTTTAGATTCATACTTTATTATTTACATAATATTAATTTTCTTGGTTAAGAATGATATAAATTTATTGAAGCTAATGCTATGATTCCGGGTAAGGACTCTTGTGCTAGTGACTTTGTTATGTGAGAGTGTGTGTCAAACACACTAATGTTGATCTCTGTCCCTTTCGGACTTAAGAAATATTTTGAATTTATGGAATTCTGACTTTTTTTTTTATTTGTGAGAATAGTGGCAAAATGTTATTTCTAGGAAATATTAACTAGCTATTGATCTTTGTCTTTAAGACTTATTTATTTATTGATTTTGCTCTAGGTAATTAAAAATATGTTTGGGAATATAATAATATTATTTATTTCTGATATAATATTAGAGAATATTAGATGGGAATTAGATGGAAATTAGACGTATATTTAACTTTTGTTTCTGTTACTTTGTTATTGTCCCTATAAATTTACTTAATATAATAGTGTACCATTAAATTATCATCTTCATCTTACCGCTTAAATTAATCCGTTAATAACTCTGATGTTGAATGCACTGATGATAAAAATGTAATTAGCTTCAAGATAATTATTTTAATATTGAGGGGCAAAGGGGTGGTGCGAGCTGTTACGTTGGGTGTTGGGGAATTGGGAGTTTTTATGTACGATATTGTATAATTGGGCACTTAATAGTATAGTATTAATTGAAAATGAATGCAATAAATTGTTTGCAGACTTCATTTCAGTACAAGCCATGCAGCTGAACGTAAGCTACTCCGTAAAATAATGCTTAGTTAGAAGGAGATTAAGGTTAGATTAGGTTAAGTTGGTTTGGGCTAGGCTGGGCTCAATCAACCTTGGGAGGTAAATTATTGTGCAAAGTAGCAGTACCCAATCCATATTGGGAGGTAAATTGTTGTGCAAGGTGGTAGTAGTAGTGTCCAATTCATCTTGGGAGGTAAATTGTTGTGAAAAGTAGCAGTGCCCAATCCATCTTGGGATGGAAGTCGAGGCGCAAGGAAGCCCAGTCCACCTACGCCCGTTACGTAGTCCCACCCCTGAATGGTGAATCTAAAGTGTCCGTATCTCACTTTATTCACACACAAACATACACACACATACACAATTTGTGAGAATAGTGGCAAAATGTTATTTCTAGGAAATATTAACTAGCTATTGATCTTTGTCTTTAAGACTTATTTATTTATTGATTTTGCTCTAGGTAATTAAAAATATGTTTGGGAATATAATAATATTATTTATTTCTGATATAATATTAGAGAATATTAGATGGGAATTAGATGGAAATTAGACGTATATTTAACTTTTGTTTCTGTTACTTTGTTATTGTCCCTATAAATTTACTTAATATAATAGTGTACCATTAAATTATCATCTTCATCTTACCGCTTAAATTAATCCGTTAATAACTCTGATGTTGAATGCACTGATGATAAAAATGTAATTAGCTTCAAGATAATTATTTTAATATTGAGGGGCAAAGGGGTGGTGCGAGCTGTTACGTTGGGTGTTGGGGAATTGGGAGTTTTTATGTACGATATTGTATAATTGGGCACTTAATAGTATAGTATTAATTGAAAATGAATGCAATAAATTGTTTGCAGACTTCATTTCAGTACAAGCCATGCAGCTGAACGTAAGCTACTCCGTAAAATAATGCTTAGTTAGAAGGAGATTAAGGTTAGATTAGGTTAAGTTGGTTTGGGCTAGGCTGGGCTCAATCAACCTTGGGAGGTAAATTATTGTGCAAAGTAGCAGTACCCAATCCATATTGGGAGGTAAATTGTTGTGCAAGGTGGTAGTAGTAGTGTCCAATTCATCTTGGGAGGTAAATTGTTGTGAAAAGTAGCAGTGCCCAATCCATCTTGGGATGGAAGTCGAGGCGCAAGGAAGCCCAGTCCACCTACGCCCGTTACGTAGTCCCACCCCTGAATGGTGAATCTAAAGTGTCCGTATCTCACTTTATTCACACACAAACATACACACACATACACACACATACACAAACGTCCGGCTTCAAGAAACATGCCGACAACTCGTAAAATGTGGAGTAAATACATAACACATCAAGGAACTATTCCGACGAAACGAAGGTATAGTACTCTATTCTGTTTATCGCTATCGTTATCCCTTTCTAGCTTAATCCATCGCTCTCTCTTTATTTCTCTCTCTCTCTCTCTCTCTCTCTCTCTCTATATATATATATATATATAAAATCCTCCCTCTCTTTAAAAAGCTTTTTACAAGGTGGTGGAATTTGTACTATGCTTTTTTTACACACATAAAAGGTTTATATAAACATTAATCATTCCTTAAAAAAATTTGTAAAAGGAAAAGTTTTCATTCACAATTTTTATAGACCCATGGAAGTGAAGCGAATTGTTGGAATGCTTTCGTGAATTAAATTATAGCATTTTGGGAAGCAGATTTATGCATCTTATGGGAAATACAAACACACTTTAAAATATTAGGGATAGAATCTACCGATTGAAAAGGAGAGTTTTTTCTAGCTCCACATTTTTATTTAAGTTACACTCACCCGTATTGAGGGGTACACGTATTAAACGTCAAGGTCGTATTATCTGGTTTGCCGAGATGGAAAGTTTCAACCGGGTGTACTAAGGATGATTTTCCTTAATGATTTCTCATTCCATCTCCACACAAAACAGGTAAATTTTCCTTTAAATTCCTTACCCCATTATTCAGATAACCCGTATGGGCACGTACGTACATCTTTATTTTGGTTGTAAGCCCGTTTTGTAAGGTTTTATTTCGTACTAGACTCCAACTGTTATGTTTCTTAGGATAAAAGGCCTTCCAAAACAAACTTCATACTACCATTATGGAAGGTCTTTTATCATACCAAAAATACTACTATGAAATAAGACCTTCCATAACGGGTTTCTTACCAAAATTAGGTCATACTTAGTGAAGGATTGACACAAATATAAAGTTACAGTACATTTGGTTAAAATATTAAATATGTCTGGTTATTACAATGAGAAACACTTTACGATATTTTTGAAAATAAATCCTCTTCACTTGAACGTTTAACGAGGTTTAGGGCATTTTCTTTTTTGTGCTATGTGCGTGACTACCCGGACTAGTTATTCGCATATTTATACTAATGAGAAAAGCAGAATTTATAAGAAATGTTCCTGAACTTGTCTTGATTGAGAGTGGTAAACAAGTCGGTAAAAAATTACCTCTGTATACACTTTATAATTTTAACCTTGTCCTCCCAGCACCGGTAATCCAAATTAAACGAGATTGATCCCTTCATCCAATTACCCACCGATATAAGTTGTGCTATTATTATTATTATTATTATTATTATTATTATTATTATTATTAGCACCGCGTCTTACTACCCGTTCGGGTTGTACACACTTATGCTAATGTGTAATGGTAGGGTGATTGTGAGATGAAATGGAGGACCTACAGTTTAACGTGGAATCCGAACCATGGCGGAGGCCTGGCATTCCCCACATTCACAAGATGTCTTGTCAGAGGTGAAGGAAGGATTTGGTAATCAGATAAATCTGTGCCGGGACCGAGGATTGAACCCCAGACCCCCAGCACAGAAGTCCGACACCTTAACCCTGGACCACCAGGTCACCAGTTGTGCTATTAAAACTTCTTTAACATTTAATTAGTCATTAATAATTGATCAAATATTCAAGCTATTATAGTTGTTAAGTGTGGTTATGGCCACATATAAATATAATCTTTAAATTTAAAAATGACACCTGGCCACGGGAATCAAACCAGGGACCTTTGACGTATCACTTCAATGCTCTAACCACTGAGATATCCAGGAGTAATCTCGTGCCTACGGTCATTCATCACTCATACTTTATGGCAGAATCTGTGATGAACGCGCGTAAATCGTCAGTTACATATTGACGATCGATTAAGATCGTGAGCTATCAGATAACGCAGCCACCTTCGACGCGGGAGGGTTTTATGCTATTCTTAATATTGATCGCTCATATGTAGATAACTATTTCCATACGTCCATCACGGACTCTGCCATAAAATATGAGTGGTGAATGACCATAGGCATGGAATGACACCTGAGTACCTCGCTGGCAAGAGCTCCGGATTCGATTCCCGTATCCAGAAGTGATTTTTCAATTTAAAGAATATTCAGTCGTGGGTGAGAAAATATCAAAAGTTACAAAACCTAAAACAGAGGCCACGTGGTCTAAGGTTTAAAGATCGCAAGATACTGAATGATGGTGACGGGGAGGTTAAGGTTTGAATCTCGGTCTAGGGAATTAATGGTGGTTTTCTACATATTGTGTTGCGGCTGTATCCGTATTTATCCATACTAGCTTGGCTATTTAATCCACAATACTTATAACATTTGTTTAAACATATTAATAATAAAATAACAAGTTACAGATCAATTAAGTGGGCTGCATGCCTAAGCACTGAGACGTGTTGCTTACATACAGAACTCCAGAAATCCTGCATTATTTAAAAAAAATATTTGCTGTTCCAAAATATGGATCATGTCAAAACGGAGTCCTTATATTAATAAATAAAATGTAAGTATACGTGCAGCTACTTCGCTCCAATGTGATGATGATGATTATGTGTTGTCAGTAGAAGTAATAATTTAAACCTAATTAACCAGACTATGTTAACTATAGGAACGATTCCCTTTTCTGACAAAAAAAACCTATAATACTGCCGGAAATCCAACCCAATACCTTAGATTAGTAACCAGGAATGCTCACAACTAGATCAAAGAGTCCGGTCCCTTAAGATAAGTGATTCAATCTCCTATTGATTGATTTACCTTTTTAAGTAAAGGGAGAAAGAATGTCGGCAGGTCGTATGAATATGGATGTCCGGTTAAGTGAGATAAAGAAGAGCATGTAGGACGAGGTTATTATATGGCCACCGATATACTCGTCCTTTGTGCCTCCCACGTTCTGTCCTCAAAGAGTGATGGACCCGGCGTCTTCTTCTCCTACGTCTCTGGGACAAGATTCATTAGCTGGCGTTGTACAGACAAATGATTGGCCTCATGTGTGGTAAGGAAATCGCTTTATCTTCGAGTACCCACTACTCTTACATTCTTTTCCGGTGGTCCCATTTGACACGCGGTATGCTCTAACGGGTTGTCATTTGATATCGAGGTTAGACTTCTTTACGATACAAATGTAATGGAACACACTGGTGCCTCCAAGGATGGCGATAAACGAAACATTTGTGTGCCCGTGTCGGCAGCTATAGTAAGATTTTGGTATGTAGAAACATTTAAAAAATACAAATATATTTTATTACTGTCTACATTGATAGCGGTGACCTGGTGGTCTAGGGGTAAGGTGTGAGACTTTTGAGCTGCGGGTCTGGGGTTCAATACTTGACACGGCACAGATTTAACTGATTGCCGAACTCTTCCTTCACCTCTGAAAATACGTGTATTAATCACAACTTGTGAATGTGTGGGATGCCAGGCCTCCACCGTGGTTCGGATTCCACGTTAAACTGTAGGTCCTACCATTTCATCTCACAGCCACCCTACCATTACACATTAGCGTAGGTGCGTATAACTAGAACGGATAGTAAGACGCAGTGCTAATAATAATAATAATAATACATTGATGGCGTTTTACTATATTATTAGTGTTATTAAATAGTTTTTTTTTATCCCCGCATATTACTACTTGTTTTGTTTGTACGAATATGTATTGTAGTTACTCTAATAGGGTAGGGATGAGTAGGGAAGCATTTGAGAGGTAAGATACCCGCATATGCGTGAAAGAAAAGTGATAAACCATTTAGTTTAAACCACCCTCAATAGAGCCGACCGGGATTCGAACACCAATCTCCCCATCATCAGTAGACCAGTCTAACACAAGAGTGATGCCTTAGGCTATTCGGCCACTGAAACGGGTCTAAATAGGTATTGATTGATACTGTCTACAAAAAAGTGACAACTGAAGTTGAAATATATGATAATGGTTTTATTAACTCTTATAGCTGTCAAAACCCGCCTCGGTGGCGTAGTTAGCTTACGTGCTAGTTTCGTGTTGAGCTAGGCTGCCGAGGACGGGGAGATTGAGGCTCGAATCTCGGTCGGGTGAACTGGAGTGGTTTTCCCTAGATGGTTTTCCATTCTCCTTCCATGCAGATGCGAGCTCACTTCCTCTAAGTTCAACTTTCACAATTCCTAATCCATTAGCGTAATCAGTATTTAAGTGTATAAACCAAACGGGTAGTAAAACGTGATGCTAAAAAAAATTATAGCTGTCAAAAATGTTCCTTCTTATCTAAATCAGATTATATTTACTCTTATTAATGAAGAAAACTATTTAAAGTAGTTTGTTACACACTGAACTATGACATTTAAATGACTTGAAATACTTTTCTTCATTAATAATACAATATTCGCTCCTTACGAACATTTTTAGAATGTTTTATAAATGTTATTTATACTCTATTCCTAAACGTCACCTCAGGAAAAATATGCATTTGTTCCATATAGGTCTATATAAATAACATATTTTCTACATATATATGCTTAATATGTGTATTATAAAATTATATTCTATATATTCATGAACTTGTCACATGAGTTCGGCTATGCAGTACCTTGGTAAGTAAGTTCTTCCATTAAAAATCTGCTTAGGTTCTTATGAATTCTGCTCTCGCCATTATTATTAATATAAGTTTCAAAATACAAATTAATTGTAATCCAAAAAATATAATCAATATAATTGATAGACAAATAGTTGTTGTTTTTAGCACCACGTCTTACTAACCATTCGGGATATACGCTGACAAATAGTTAATAATGTTAAATTTCCTATTTCTACTTTCTCTTGACACCCCGGAGAGAAAGTATTGGGATTGACACAAAATCAAACTTGAGATTTTGAAAAATATCGACGTTTCACGACCCCCTAAAACAAACAAAATAAATGTTTTTGCAATGTTGTATATTCATCTGTCTGTACCTTGGGCTAGAGCCTAAACTATTTTACAAATTGGGCTATAACTTGGTATCTTGGGGTGTTCATAAGTTCCCCGCGAGGGTTTTTTGGAATTAGATATCTAACCCTGAATTTAAGGGTAGTTTACTAAAGGGCAAAAAGAGAAAAAAATCGATTCAATAGAAATTGATTAAATTTTACACATAGGCACTGTTTATTATAATAAAAAAAATAGCAATTCTCATTTCTTAATGAAAATTACTTTGAAGGCAGGCATTTTACGTTAGAAAATTTTTCCCGTTTTTATCATTTCTCCGCAACTATTTGAAATACAATTAACCTTTTGATTATGAAGTTGTAGTATATTAAAGATACAAATCTTTTATTTGAAATATTTTTTTTAACCAATAATTTCTCAGCTATAGGCAAATATATATATATATATATATATACATATATATATATGTATATATATAAGTAACTTTTTAATTCTGGTCTTTGAAAATGAATTTGATTCTTATACTCTTTGGTGACCAAAGAAATTTCTCCTTTCTCAATTTTTCTGTAACAATATTCCTAGTTCCTAATGCAATAGAGTAAGTAAGTAGCAGTGAATATGATTTCATTTATGATCGTTGATGTAATGATTGTACAATGTATACGTATTATTTCGTTTCGCAAATCTTACGAGTTTTTAGTAAATGCATATTTTAAGATAAAAGCGAGGGAAAGTCTGTTCGGTTCACCGTACCATTTATTTTGTCTATTGAACCGTCAGAAAAGATTTGTGTAACTACCTATGTTACTGAATAATGATGACAAAATAGCTTAAGACTGCATAATTAGGTGCAATTTGGAACTGAGAAGCGCTGTTTTAAATTTAAATAATTAAAAGTTAAAATAAAATAACTGAAAAATTAATTAAATTAAATCACATTTTAACATTAATTTTTAGTTGCCATTTATTTAACCGTGATAATATTAATATAAAATTCATGATGGAAATCAGGAGAAACGTCGCACAGCGTCTTACTACCCGTTCGGGTTATACGCATACGTAATAATTACACTAATGTTTTAGGGACAAGGAAGTTAGAATTTTAGAGGAAGTGTTCCCAAATTTGGGTGAAGAAAGAGTGGAAAACCATTTAGGAGAAACTACCCTAATTATACCAGACCAAGATTTGAACCTGGATATCTCCGTCATAATCAATCTAGTAGCTATAATCTACTGTAAGAATGACGCCTTAGACCATACGCCTACCAAAGTGGGTACAATGATGTTAATCTTATCTCATAAAATTGAAATAAAAACCACAATATTAATACAAATATACACTAAAATATTGTAGTATTTCATTTTATTTCTTAATTATTTATCAAAAAATATGTAGAATAAGGAGTAATTTGGAGTTTACTATAAATCATCTCAGGCACTAACTAACCATACATTGCATTAAAAGGCTTATAAAGCATAAATTAATAAAATAATGTTGTACTATGATTTTCCGTGTCCTCCTGTATTGTTTGCCGTGGCAACTTCTCAGACAGTCGGGAATAGCAGTTTGCCTACTTAGAAGGTAGCATCGTCTATAACAATCTACTATCAGATAGATTGGCAATGAACACTGTTAAGCCCCTGAGAATTAAAAAAAAACCTTTAGCTTGGATGGACAGAAACTATTATTTTCTATTACCAACTCTAAATAAAAATACAAATTAGAATAATCACATAACCTATTACGCTTAAGTTGACTACCTCGTTAAGCGAGAAATTCCCGTGGAGGCGTTCAGCTCAAACACAATATTTAATTATATGATAAGTTATTTCAAAATATAGTTCACGCCAAAATAAAGTCAAAATATTCCAAAAGGGTCACATAAATTTGAGTTTTATTAATAGAAAAAGCGGGGTTCAATATTCGGTCCCAGCATGGATTTATCTGATTGCCAAACCCTTCCTTCACCTCTGACAAGACGTGTATTAATCACAACTTGTGCATGTGTGGAATGCCAGGCCTCCACCGTGGTTCGGATCCCACGTTAAATTGTAGGTCCTCCATTTCATCTCCCAATCACACTACCATTACACATTAGCGTAAGTGCGTGTAGCCCAAACGGGTAGTAAGACGCGTTTCTAATAATAATAATAATAATAATAGAAAAATATGTGTGTAAATGTGACATTAGCTAATTTTCAGCAAATTCTCAAGCATATTTCCGGAGCTATGAGACTAGGCTTGATGAAAAAGGACTCTGGATTTAGCCTTCCTCTAACAAAAATCGTACAGTAATTTTATAATAGGCGCACAGCATAAAGTTGTAATATATCTTTCCTCTTTACCTTGAGATAATACATTTCGTAGTTGTCCCTCACATATTTCTGATTGACTTAACAAAGGTTGGTTGTAGATGAAGGGCGAAAGTTTAGAATGTAAATATATTAAATAATACTCCTAAATTTAATTCACTGCTTTTAAAATAATCATACCACGATTTAAAGTTATTTGATTGATTAAAATTCTTACAACTTAATTTTAAAAGTTTTAGAGTGTAGATATATTAAATAGTATTACAAAATTCAATTCACTGCTTTTAAAATAATCATACCAAGATTTATATTAATTTAACTAATTACAATTCTTACAAATTAATTTTAAAAGTTTTAGAATTTAGATATATTAAAAATATTCCTAAATGTAATTATCTACTTTTAAAATAATCATGCTAAGATTTAAGTTAATGTAATTGATTAAAATTCTTACACATTAATTTTAAGTCTCAGAATGTAAATATATTAAATAAAACTCCTAAATTTAATTCACTACTTTTAAAATAATCATAGTTAACATAAATTGAATTAAAAAGTTAACAAATAGCTACTATATAATAATAGTTCAGTAACCCGCTTCGGTGGCCGCGTGATCTAACGTGCTACTATCATGTTACACTAGACTGCTGAAGATGGTGAGATCGGGGTTCAACCCCGGTGGGGTGCGCTAAATTTTTTCCCCTACATGGATTTCCACTCTCCCTCAACGATAATGCGGGTGCATTTCCTCTCAACTAAGCCTTCCTAATACCTAACCCAATGGTGTAACTAGTACATAGACGTACAACCCGAACGGGTAGTAAGATGGGCTGCTAAAATAATAATTCAACCAAAAAAATTCGACAGTAAAACATAATTTAATTAATTAAATGCCTTAAAAACTAGATGGTACTACACAATCGCACACTGTCTCATATTAGTACGCCAGCCACACACACACACACACACACATATATATATATATATATATAATTCATCGTCATTTTCTGTTAATAGCAGGTATACATGATAAATAACTCACACATTGATTACACATAACACATGATTGATGTATCATGGATACCTGCTATTAACAGAAAATGCGGATGAAAATTTTTCTGAATGACTTTTCCAAGTTTGGCTGGTGTACTATATAGTTTGGTATAGCTTGGAACAAAATTTTCAAAAATACCATATGTATTCTGTAAAAATTCTTAAGTTAGTTTTCCTCGGAAAAACAGTAATTTTATTAATTACAATAATTTTTTTAAAAAACTGAAAAAAATCATTCTTAAAGAATTTAAAAAATCAATCAGAAAACCATTTTAAACAAAAACGTTAAAGTCATCTCCGAAAAATTTTGAATTTTCAAGAATCACTTATCAGTAAACTACTCTTAACTATTTAAATGCTAAGTTCAAAATCAAAAAAAGTATTATGAGGCATAGCCATTTATCATTAAAATGTAATGTTTGAACCATGTCCATCAAACTGTTTCTGATATAGGCCAAGCGACAGAAACGTGGGGACAAACCTAATTGTAAAATCCCCTTTTTTGGGCTATGGAGCATATCAAACGTAAATATTCATCATAATCTAAAGGTCTAAAAATTTGACGATTACAATACTTTATATTTAAATAATACAAACTTATTGTGTATTATTTTGTATACCGATGCGTTGTGTGTTACTTTATTTTTATACCTAATCCCTACTTATAACCCCTCTTATGTTAAATCATTAGTACATAATCTAAAAATTATACAATTATTACAAAATCTTATATTAGACGTAATATGGCAAACGTGTTTTACTAGTTAAATATAAACAATGAAATTTAAAAAAATACTAGTAAACTTATCTGTCTAAAAACTTATTTGCATTCGTGACTTATGTCTTGCTGGGCAGCCGCATTGCCATCTGCCAATATGTTTACTATTCCAGACTCATTCGCAAACATAACAGACTGTTTATTCGATAATATTTTATTCATCTTTAGGAAATCACAGAATCAAGAGTCTATGCCATGGTTTGTAAAAATGACTTTAAAAAAAACTTTACACAAGAAGGGGGGAATATATCCCAAAACTTTCAATAAAAAATGAAACTCATATTTTTTATATTCCTGTCCCCCTCAATAAAAAAAAAGAAACAGAAGGTATAGGCAAGGCGTGTTAAAGGCAGGAAGGACAGACATATCATTTCGAAGATTGTAGCGACGTCGAGTAGAGTCAAGACTGTGATAGCTCGTTTGACCAGTGGCAGAGGGAGGAGAGTTTATTGAAACGGACCGAATAGCGGTCATCTTACCAGATATGGATATATCATGCCGTGGTAAAACCGCGTAAGTCGATGTAAACAAGTTAAAAAATAATGAATGGAAATTGAGAACAGTTTTCTCAAAACTAACTTGGTCTAAAATTGTACAGTTTCAGATTAAAAAAAGGTGTTTTTTTTTCTCTTTCAAATAAAGCTAATTTTAGTAAAACAACTTTTTAAAGAATGCTAGTTTTTCAAAACTTTTCTAAATCAAAATATTAATTGAAAAATAATAAAATTAGGCTTGAGTTAAATTTAACAGAAATATATCTGGTTAAAAAATATCAAAAAATCTACAAAATTACCCAATTTAAATATTTTGGGACAAAGCTAGATTTGATAAAAAAATCATCAATCTGAAAATCACTTACTGAACACGCAGCTGCTTCATGCAGTGAATTAAAAACTGTGGTTGTTTCGCAAACTAACCTTTTATCACTTAATTATTTACTTACTCTATGGCATTGGGAACTCGAAATTTCATCGCCGCCTATCTCTTTCTTGAACTAGTTATATCCAGTCCACCTCATTACACCCTATATCCTTCATATCCCTCCTAATGTTATCTTCACATCTGCGTATATGTCTTCTAAATGGTCTCTTCCCATTGGCTTTACCAGTCAATACATTTTAGCACACAAATAAAAATAAAACAGTTCATCCACATAGACAGAAAAGGTCACTAAGATATACATATTGATTCTAGAGCTTTCAAAATTGATGACATCTTTAAGAGTGACAGACACATGGCTTGTTGTATGTTTACATACATATTAGCGACTCACTCTGATTTAATCATTTGTAAAAATCATAGTATCCAGTAACTAGAGGCCTAAACCGTTAATTTAACATTTGGCGAGAGTAAACAAACCTAATTTCACCCTATTAGGATTCTAATATGGAACTATTAGTTCACTATGCATGTTTCCAACATAATAGTAGATAAATAATAAGAATTATAAAATTTATATTTAAGTTTTAAAACGTAGATTATGTTTGTTCAAAAACGTTCTTAGTTTTGTGCAAGCAGAATTATGAGGCCAAGATAGTGAAGGGGCGGTGAAAAACTGGTATTGCAATATTTATAAATATATACAATTATTTTTAAAGATTCCCGGATATCTTAAGTTTATTATTATATATATATTTAATAATCATTTATTATTATTATACATAATTATGTAAAAATGAGTTATAATTGTAACAATATTGTCACGAGAGTCAAATTAGGGGTTTAACTTTGCATGCCATTGCTCTGTCACAGAACTATCCCAGTACACCTTGTAATGTGAGTAAAGAATATCCCAGGATACGAAATGAACCTGCGACGGCTAAGTGGTAGAGCAGCGACGCTTAGGTACCGGGTACGACTCCTGTGTGTATCTACATAGTCGAAAATCTAATTTTTTAAAGGATGAAAAACTCAGGTGTGGAAATTTACCAACGTAGTCGATAAAATCGTAATAGGTACGATTATATATATATAACGTGCATACTATCGCTTTATTACACCCGCATCCATGAACAAATGGTCTAAGGCGTCAATCTCGTATGATCTATTTGCCAGTGATTGAGATAGCATGGATCAAATCCCGGCGGGGTCTTCTAAATAGATCCCTAATATCCTGCTGTGCAAATATGGATACATTTCCATTCTTCCTATCTCATTCATTCGTGCCCGCCCCTTAGTGTAAATATGCGTTTTACTATCCGTCCGGGCTATTCGTGGATAGCCCCTATTGATAGTATCTATATATACAGTAATGTGTCTGATGACCTATCAAATATTTCTTTACCCGAATCGGTGGGCACGCAGACTCAACGTCAAGTTCATCTTGTCTTGTTTTATGATGACCAGGAAGTCGGGGCCTGAGTCCCGGCCAGTTGTAACGAGGGTGGTTTTTTCCTAAACTGCTGTCCATTCTTCCCATATACAAATACTGTATGTTACATTACCTATACATTCTACTTTCAGAGGGGATAGTACAAGAATGTGTAAGAATGGAAAGTAGTTTAGGAAAAAATCACCCTCAGTACACTTTGTTGGAATTCTAACCCCCTCTCATCGGCAAACCAGATAAGATGAGCTTAACATTAAGCCCGCATGACCACCGGTGAGGGTAAAAAATCGTGTCACTAGACAGATTTTATTTTCCATTCTTATATCACCCTTATTTGCTGTAAATAGTACTTTAAAAAAAATAATTAAAAAGTGACCAAATTGGCAACATTTAAATTAATATTGTTTCTGGCGTTGGCATTGACAGTGAGGCGTTGGGTTTCTTATATCCCCTAACAACAGCTAAGCGATACTGGTTCGGATTCCCTCCCCCTGTATTTTAGTATTTCTCGTCCCACGGGAAAGTCCTATATATCAGTGTTGCATTGAGCTGGTGGTATTTTTGCTGACCCTCGCTCAGGGGGGGGGGATGTTCCGGCTGTGGTATATATATGATCCTTGTCTTCGGTAGTCGTTTACTTCCCTACATTATCCTTGCTCACAGCTGAGACCCACCCTCAATATGCGATCACTTGCTTGGGTATAAGAAGGAAGGGCGGGCGAGGATGGATATCCATCTGGAGACTGAGACCTCTCGTGTCTGTTCTCGAACGAAATTGAGGGACGTTTGGTGGACATTTGGTCAATAGGACAGTAACCCTGCCAGGATTAACTGTTCCTGAAGTTACAGCTGTCTCTACAATAATTTGTAATATGTTAGCATATGTTAGAATAAATTAGCATCATGGTTTCCCATAAAGGATCATGTTCAGCAAGCTATACCACCAGAAGTTGTTTATTCTCATTATTATGTCGCTCATGTAAAGGTGATGGATAGTTTATCCTTCGTTATTTAGCTATGTAATAGTAGCTTTATGAATCCCCTTTAATATAATATCTATTTTTTATTTTTAGGTTTTTACACATTTTTACACAATAGTGTTTTACATTAGTTATATCAATTTTGAGCTCTTGCGTGTATCGTTTTACAATCATAAAATTCCATTTTTTCGGACATCATTCGGTTATCAAGGCAGATATATTTACTTACATGACAAATTTATTGTTTATTCTACACCAAGAAGCCAATTTTGAAATTTGAAATTTTCTGTATTTTTAGATTTTTGATTATTAGGGGCGGTCGTCCTAATGGCTTGATAGTATTGAAATTTTCTACCCCACTTGGAAAAAAAAAATTAGTTTTTGAAATTCTTAGATCTCCTTCAACCCAGATCTTTATTTTAAAATAAAATAAAAATACTTTCACACTTTTTAGTTATTTGTAAAATTTCAAAAAGGTTTTTTATTTCTATAATTTTGGAAATTTCTTTTTAAATTTCAATTTGTAATTTCAAATTTTAAAATTTTTGGAATTTTGGTGTGGTCTCTTTACCATCTTGTCAAATTTCTACTTTTTTACCTCACCGATAAATGTTTAATAGTAATTCTAGTTTTATAAATCTCCATCCCGAACCATTTCTCGTATCCTTATTTTGAATTTTAAATGTTCAATTTTTTCTAGTTATTTGAGTTTGATACATTATATTTAGTAAAATATTTAAATTTTCGACGGTACCTACCAAAACAAATTTTTTCTTCTAGTTTTGGAATTTTTTTTGGAAGCTTCTTTCCATTTAAATATTCTTAATTTTTAAATTTAAAAATGTTTAGACCTTTATTACGTTTTGGGGTGGTACTTACAGCTGCCTGGCAAATTTCAATCTTCTACCACACTAATAAATAGTTTTTTCTTTTAGTTTTGGAAGTTTGTAAACCATCCCCAACCCCTCCATGTTACCATCCCCCACTTAAAAAGATAAAATATTTAAAACTATTTTTTTTATTTGGAGTGTTCCCTCTACATTTCTGGAAAATTTAGTTTCCTACTTCCTCTAAAGAGTTTTTTTGTATAATTATATGCCCCACCTTTCCTATCTTCAATTTGGGTACCAATTGAGAGCCAGTTGATTCAAATTTCAAAGAACCAACAACGGAATCTTATTTACCAGTCTTTAAAACCCCCAGATAGTAAATTTCTTGAAAATTAAATGAAAATAACAGCTTTTGAAATTTTTGATACCATTTAATTATTTACTGGAATTTTGAAAAACGAAAAAAGGTTGTGTCTGTGTTAGAAACCCCTGAAAATTGAATCTCAGCGTGATGGAACAGGTTTGGATTTTCTGGCCCATAAGGTACGAAAAGTTCTGAAAAAAAATAAAAAAAATTAGTGACCTCTGTGCATGAACATGTGCACCTCGAAGCCGGAATTTTAAAATTAAGTACTTTCTATGTAAGTACAATCATTAAGCTAAAAACATTTCTCCCGGATAACTCCGAGCACTTCCATTAGTTTGTAATAAAAACTACGTATCTCTTTTCTTGTATCATGTTCAGATAGTATTTTCAAAAAGTAAAAGTAGTTCTATAAATAAAGCAACTAGTTTTCTTTCTATAGCAGCAGTGTTATGTTAGGTGATCTGTATTAGCCCTGACTCTTTTACTTGAGCACGGATTATTTTGTAGTTCATAAATTCTAACACAAGAACAGGCTTACCTGCACCGGCGAGCACGTGGTCTAAATGTAAGGGCAGCCCAGAGTGGGAAGCAAAAGGGTCGGTTTGCGGCAGACCCTCACGAAGTGGGCGCCCCCTCCAACACCCACCTATGATCCCTCAAACAGCTCTCTTTTAAATAAACAAGTCTTGCCTCAACCACAAAACACGTGCATTAAAGTTTTAGTCTTATTTTAGATTTTCTAATCCTAGCTCTTTTAAAGGCTGCTGGCAGTGAAAAGATGATAATAATATTGAAGCTTGATAAGAAAATAAAACTATTTATAGGCAAATTTTACAGGTTAAGTAAATGGAAAGCATATAAGATTCCGCTCTCACAGTGATGAATTGACGGCCAGGGCACTGGATGTTGTGTCGGTTATAGATTCAAGTTAGTTTATAATTTACGTGTTGACATAATCAGTTTGTTCAGAAAGTGCAAGTTAAATACTCCAAATTAATAATGTGATTTAAAAAAAAAAATTACCTACAAATCTTTTTGTACATCCTTAAAAGATTTCCTACTACATCGACCCTAAGTTAAATTATCTTAACAGAGGTTGCGGCTACGGTTACGGAAGAACCAACACAATAAGTGTGGACATACATTTGTGGAAAATATCAAGCGTCTAATCAAACCATTTGAAAGTTCAGTATTAATTACAAATCTTGTTGGTAAATGTAACAGTATTTACAGTTAGTTGTACACCTCATGAGATGATTATCAAAATACGTCCAAAAATTAATCAAAACAAATTCGTTACTGTTATATCATTAGCAAAATAAGAAAGATCGAATTATCCTGTTAGTACAAGATGACGCAAAACAGTTAACAGCTTGTCAGGGGCAAGGGTTTTACATCACGTAGTTAGATGAACTACCCGAAATGAGAAGTAAATCCGCTTGTAAAGACTGATTGATTCGGTCAGATACACATTTAGGTAGGTGAAACTCACACAATTGACTACAAATAACATGTTCACCGATAAATCAAGCTTCATATGTATAGTTGTGCAGTAGTGCTTCGATTCTGGATTCTATATAAAAAACTTAAAATATAATTAGATAACGTGCTATGCCACAACAACGATAAGAGTTATTGTTAATTTGAGCTCTTATATTTCCTTACATAAAGCTGAAAACAATTTTTTAAATATATATTTTGAAAGTTCAAAAGTGTGTGTCAAATCATAGCAAAAGAAGAACTATATTTGTATGAACAGTGCGTTGAAGGAGAGTAAAAAGCCAGTTGGGAAAAACCACCTTCAGTACACTCGTTTGGGATTTGAACTCTGACATCTTTGTCACAGGAAGAGACAGAGTAGATGAACTTGACAATCAGTTCGCGTTCCTACTGATGTGAGTCTGTGGGTGTTGGAGGTTGAATACAAAGAGAATGGACACTTCCTTAGTTTTGAAAGGTAGAGCAGTCTTACCTCGAAATGTTACAATATGGGCGTATCTTATAAAATGCACCAAGGCGGAATCAAGCAAAGTAATTACGATCAACTTAACTTTTACGTAACGTAACGTCACGTAAATGTGCTTTTCGTGTTTTTAATGGAAGTGTGGATGTAGGGAACGCCAGTTAATGGCAGTTTTTTTTGTTATTTTTATAGTTTTTTTTTTGCCAAAATAAAAAAAATATTGCACCAGTAGAAATATAAGAGTTTAATTTTCTTAACATGGTGATATCAACAGTGGTTGAACGTCTGTCATGGGCATAGCGGCATTAGATGATAAATTTTATAAATGAAGAGAGAAGTTATTAAATTCCAGGACACGTTGACAAATTGGAAGAACTGTTGAGGTCACCATGAGAAGAAAATTAAATTCGTATTTTTCTACTGGAGAATTATTTGATTTCGTTTGACCAAAAAAGGTTTTTGATATAAAACCTGCAAAACACCCTTTCACGTGGTCCATAAATCCCTACCTTGACTTAAAGTTGACGAGACGTTCACCTAACGTTAGAGTTGTCTAGGGGAAAACTTTCAGTGGCATTACGTTAAGTGTAAAATGTGGCCCTATTAGCCAAACATTGCTGCGAGCAAAGTCTACGCAGTTATTTAGTGCCTACTTTATTATTTGTTGGTGACCTGGTGGTCTAGGGGTAAGGTGTCAGATTTCTTTGCTGGCGGCCGGGGTTCAATCCTCGGTCCCGGCATAGATTTATCTGATTACCAAACCCTTCCTTCACCTCTGACAAGACATCTTGTGAATGTGGGGAATGCCAGGCCTCCACAGTGGTTCGGATTCCACGTTAAACTGTAGGTCCTTCATTTCATCTCACAATCACCCTACCATTACACATTAGCGTAAGTGCGTACAACTCGAACGGGTAGTAAGACGCGGTGCTAATAATAATAATAATAATA
>CABFOV010004267.1:31964-44196 GCA_902141375.1 Timema poppense
TATATATATATATATATATATTTATCAATAAATTTCCCCCAAAACTCTAAGTTATTGCTTTATTTTCCTGACATCGTGAAGGCAAAAATCTGTCTAGCCAAAAGTTCTGGGTTTCGTTAATTAACTGAGAAAAAGTAGGTCTAATACACAAATGCAATTTTCCTCTTCGAACTGTTATCTGCAGGCTGGGAGTTGCCTCGGAACTGCACGTGTGTGGTGAACTTAACCCTCAGACAAGAAACTTGGCGGATCATCATCGTTCTAGATAAATCTCTGCGACAAATATCTTCAAACAACACACACAAGCAGTTTTCCGTTTCGACGAATGGCCGGTAGGTCTTGACTCCTCTGATATCTGCGAGTGAGTGGTGATTAATAAATATATTTTAGTCCATGGAGCGTAAAGCGGATGGCCTCTTCGATAATTGCGAGTGGGAACCTTTAGGGATAAGGGAGGATACATTTTGAGAAAATGTATAGGAATTTTCCTGTACGGAGAGTGGAAAACTATTCAAAAAATATATTCTCCGTACAACCAACCGGGATTATAACACCGCTCACCCCCGTAATCGTCAAGAATATCAATGACGACTTGGGTCAGTTGAGCACCGAAGCAAGTTTAAAAACGTGAATAACCTACGTTTATTGAGATTTTGGTTTTTATTAGTAAAATTTCGATAAAAAAAAGCGAAAGTTGTTTGTTTAACAGTGAAAATAACGTGTGTAAGATTTCTAGCCAAGTCTGTATTATAAATATAGACTACTAACTTGAGGAACGTAGCTACAAGAATTAGTTATATTTTTGTAGTTTTTATAGCAAAACATTTTTGGCCCATATAAATAAAATATTGTTTCCGTAAATAAATTTAGTTTAATTTTCTACACATATTATCCTCTAACTATAAACAGTTTATGGTCAAATTACACAATGCCCATGGTGCCCACAAACATTCAAGAACTGTTTTGTTAATATCGCTTGCTTCAAATCCCGTGCAGTACAGTGTTTAGGGCCGATTTTTTGACAAAATTTCGTAGTTTTCTCAATAAGAAAGGGCACTTAAGGAGGCCACCTGTTGAAGTGATTAGAGCCATCTCATACGTTCGGAAATCCCATGTTATTCCAAAATATGGTTCATGCTAAAATGGTGTTTAAAAGTATCAGCATCCCTCTACATAGTTATAAAACAAAAAAATTTAAGTCTTGTAAGATGATTTTAGTCGAACTCAGTGCTCTTGGGTTAAAGTGCTCACCTCAGGACCCGTTGTTCATGGGTTGCAACCCAGCCGAGATCGATGGATTTTTCTTGAGTGATAACAATCCGTAACATAACTTCCTTCGGAGGGGAAGTAAAGCCGTCGGTAGGGATGGGAAAAAGTATCGATACTTTACTAATATCGATATTTTCCTTTCGATACTAGTATTTTTACTCGATTCCTCCCCCTACCCCCGTTACCTCTACTGATATTAGTACTCACACTCAGGTATCGGATATTTATCGAAAGAAACAACTCTTTTGTTAATTTCCCTCATGCTGGGACTAAATGTTTACTGGGGTGGACTGTGAAGAAACAAGAAGAAAAAATGACACTGCGATTGGCAACCAGTCTACTACCCCTTCTTTTATCAATGAACACGCTCATCAAAAACTAAACAAAAGAACCTTTTGTAGAGCTCAATGAACTCGGTCACCTCGAGGATGTTCCAAGCAGACGAAACATAATAGGGCATCCACTATATGAATTGTTTGTCAATAGTTAGTAATTAATCTTGATAGAATATATAAACGAAAAGTGTAGTTAATAAATGACACCTCTCTGAAGTGAATTATGGAAGTTTTCTTAAGAAGTTGGATAGCGAAAAAGCATTTTGTATAATTTGTTTTAAGGTATTAAAAACCATTATAATTTTCAGTGTTTGAATAAACATGAACATACAATTATGATGTAAACGTTGAAATTAGTATTACTATATTTAAAAAAAATCTTTTCAGATACTTACTGTTATCGATATTGTCTTTCGATACTTGTACGGTATCGATATTTTTCTTTCGATACCACATCCCTAGCCATTGGTCCTATGTTAATTGTGGCATGTTAAAAAATCCTAGAATGTATGTGAAAATGGTAGACCCTTTCGCTCTCGCTCATAGAAATTCCATGTGGAAGGCAAAGGGGAACCACCACACATCCTGAACTCCCTTAGTATACGGGATTTCTACCAGATGCTGCAGGTGGCACTAACCAGATGAAGGTCTAAGTGTATGTCTAGCTACCGGTGGATAGAAATAACATCAAACCAACCTTCGAATTGTTGACTTAAGAAGAAGATGATGATGCTGATTCTAGATCTTGTGTGAGAGAAAGTAATGCCCATGTTCGCAGTCAGTGGGGCACGGGGCGAGGATGGGGATAGACGAATGCCAGTACCAGTTCCGCATGAGTCGATGGAACTGCACCACGTTCGGCAACACGACGTCAGTGTTTGGCGGGGTGCTGGCGGCCAGTGAGTATCACTACAACATATAGACTTATTACTTATAGTTGGTTGAGTCGTGATTAGCCATAGTTCCCTGCGCAACATCCTTCTTTGACTGTGATGCCACCAAGGTTTACTGTTAGACAGTGCATGACTAGCCACGCCCCCTTCGTTAGACTTGACCAATAGCGTTCTCTCCCAACCGCATCATTGGCCACATGGTCTAAGTCGTCACTTTCGTAATAGACTCGATTGCCGATCACGGGGAGGTTGGGATTTCAATCCCAGCTGGTATTACTGGTTTACTACTTAACCTCCACGCAGATTGGGGTACATTTAGTCTAGATGTTATCTTCCACGTACCTAATCCATTAGAGTAAACATGCGGATAAATATCAAGACGTGAAGCACTACACGAATAGTGCTTTCTCACGACGATGCTACAAATAGCAAACGGTTGTGAGTTGCTGAACATATTGGTCCTGCTAACTTTAGATTCTGATACGTGGTTTAGTGGTAATACGTATACTATCTTGCTGGCAAAACACAACAAGAATATTCCTTTATCATAATAATTATTGGCCCTTGACGATAATATAAACCGGTACTCTGAGCAGTGGCAGCTCGTAGCTAAAATTAGTGGGGGTGCTGCTTCAGAAAATGTTTAGCCTTTGTTTTAAAATTGTGTAAAAGGAAAAAAAAACATGTGTAAAGAGAGAATTTATTCAGGAACTTGATAAAATCTTAACTAAAAGAAATACTTTTTTACTTACTTTAACTTAAATTGTTACAGTTCAAGCTTGATCGATTCATTTAAAAATGAAATACATTCTTCTTGTTTTAATTTGCGCAAAAAGTTCAATAATTTTCTTCTTGATCTCTGGATGAAAATTGAGGAAACTTTTCTCAATGAAACTACTGCGAGAGCATTTAGTCTTTCTATTAAATAAAATAACCGAAAAAATTAATCAAATAGAATAGCTGGAAGCAGAAAAATAAAATCTAATTCTACATTTTATCACATTCAAGAATATGGTGCACAGTTTTTAAGCACAACACACGCCGAGTAAAAAAAAACACTTCCTTCCGCCATCACGCCAGAGCCAGCACTATGAGAGCAACAGTGCTCTCTCTACCTGGCAGTCCCGCCTTCTCACCCATCCGCCTCTTATGTGCGCATGCGCACAACAGTCAAACACCACGTCGCTGGCTCTGTGAAGCACACAGCTCCATACAAAGATTTTTGTATTTTTTTCATAAGCCGGGGGATGGCTACTAAAGTACTGACATTAAACTTAAGGAATATATATTGTACTACAAAAATAAATAAAGAATTAAAGAAAAAAGGACTCATTATATTAAAATGTTATCGATAATATCAAGTGGAAATAGGGGGTGCTGCAGTACTGCAGTGCCTATACATGAGCCACCACTGACACTTAGCTCAGTACACATTAGAACTACTGTATGAGCTAAGGTGTTGAACTTTTTTACTGCTACTTCTGAAGCACCTTCCTGTGAATGGTTCTGTTTAGGGTGGCTGAGTACAGTCTAAAGCAAGGGTTCTCAAATTTTTTACACTCAATCCTCTCTAAGATATCAAGTGTAGCTGTTAAGTATCACTAGCATGGTAAATATTTTCAAAAACGTTTTTATAATATAATTCAAACCTAAAGAAAACATCCAGTTTTTTTACTATTTTATTTTCTGATACACATTTTGCAGAAGTTTTTAAATATTAAACGAAATTAAAGTTTCATAAACTTCCATATTGATGTTATAAAATTGTGACTTTACATTTATGACCTGAGATCTATGTATATATTATAAAATATTAATTAAACTTCGCAGAATAGAATAATTAAAAACTGTGCAACAATATTTACCTGTCCCAGGTGGTTCCGATCGGTCGGTTCTATTTTTGTGGATTACGGGGCACAGGGGGGAAGTGGGCAGGTAGTTAATTTAATTTATAACAGCCAGTGTAACAATGTAGTTTTTATTGCCATCATTGCTAAAAAAAACTATTTTCACAAAGATATGTAGATGCAAGCAGCAGTTTTTATTGCTTTATTTGTCAAAGCAGAACATTGTTCTTTTATTTTAATTTACCAGAAATACACCAAGCTGGAGAAACCCAACAATTTACTCAAAGTGTAGGTGGCCATGCTGCACCTCACCTGGAACCCCCCTGTGCCTTACAGTTTGAGAAATTTTGGTACAAGGGACCACCAATAGGCAGCTTTGGAAAAAAAAAATCCATTTCTACAGTGGCTTAAAATATGAGCTTGTGATCAAGAATGGATGCGAAATAAAGACATTAAAAAGGCCCTGTTTATTTTTGACACAAAATAAAGTCATTATTTCGCCTTAGATTGGCCTGCTAAGGACATGGAGATCGGGGCTCAAATCCCAGTCAGGGCTAATAATGGTGGTTTTTCCTAAAAGTTTTCCCACTCTGCTTGCATGTAAAGGCGGGTAGATTACCTCTAAAATTATTCCTTCACTATCCCTACCTCCTTTTAATAATTGAACAGGCAGTAAGACGAGGTGATAAAATTATTTTATTGAAAATTGTCAGAGCACTAAAGATAGCAATATCATCCCAAATGATTGATATGATTCTCAATAACTTGTTTTATTATGTGTTAGAATTAAACCTGTTACAAGGAGATAATGAATTAATAATTTAAGGAAATTAATTCAATTAGTTTGTTACAATTTAAACTGTTTTTACAAAATCAAGTACTAAGTGAAGTTCATTAACTTAAATAAAACATGTAACGCTATCATTTTTAACCACAAAATTATATATTGGTGATCTAACTCTACCTCGAACTGGGGACAAGATCATACTCTTGTCCTACCACGACACTTCCCCTCCCCCCCACCTCCTCCCCCAGCTGCTTTTCTAGTTTCAACCCTTCTTATAGTTTAAAAGTGTCTTTATTTCAACATTTTTGCTTAGTTTCACAACATTGATTAGTAACTATAAACAAATTAAGCTGATTATAATAATTTGCTATATTATTGTGAACTGTTTGCATTTGGCTGGCTGATTCAGGCTTTCAACACAAAGAATGTTTTTATATAACATTAATATTACCGTAAAAGTTAATAGATGAAATTTGCATTTTTTTCAATTTTCAAGCCAAATTTTCATCGGGAAGGGCNCTATATCTCCAATGAAGAACAAAGTAAAAATCTGAATTTTATATGACAAATACTTATAATTAAAATCTGCTTTTTTACCTTGAAATGATTGAACATCCATCATTTTGTCTCTTTAGTTGTTGATATTAAAAACTTAATTTAGATATCAGTGTCGTGACATAATGCAAGCCACATGTGCATGTCTGTGCGATGTTTTAGAAAGTCGTGAAGCAGCATATGTGTATGCCATCTCCGCCGCAGGTGTTGCATATGCCATAACGAGGGCGTGCTCTAGGGGCGATCTGACAGACTGTAGCTGCGACAACAGGGTGCGCACCAGGAAACCCAAGGGAAACTGGCAGTGGGGGGGTTGCTCGGAGGTAAGTGAATGCCTACGTCGATTGAGCAACAAGGTGCGCAACAGGAAACCCAAGGGAAACTGGCAGTGGGAGGGTTGCTCGGTGGTAAGTGAATACCTGCGTTGGTACGATGTTCTAGGCAACAGGGCAGCAATGGCAATATTTCAAACTTTTGATTACTTTTGAAATGATTTAAAAAAATTAATCATAGTTAGAGTTAATATTAAAATACTTCAATAAGCTATAAGCCCTAGACGTCGTGAAAGAAAATAATTAAAAATATTTTTAAAAAAACTGTGGTTAGGAGGCGAGAGGAGTTGAGCGTTATTTATCTTAAAGGATTTAATGCGTGTTCTTTCTAAAAAAAACTTCTACTTCCTTACCCGAAATATAAATTCAAGAATGTGACTATGGAATTTCACTTTGTGGAGAATCCAGCCCATATAAAGATAATTTAAGATTTAACTGTGTACTAACAACAGCTGCTAAGCTGACCTTATAGAAAGGTTTTGATTGTTAAATCTTGTAATCAAAGTATACACTGTTATCATGATGTTTGCAGGACATCCACTTCGGCGAGAAGTTCAGTCGCGAGTTTGTGGATGTCAAGGAAAGCCGTGATACGGCTGAGGGCCTCATGAACCTTCATAATAATGAGGCAGGACGACGGGTGAGTCGATCAATGTTGAAGCAGTGGAGTGGTCCACTGTATTCACCCCAAAAGATAGCAAGCTTACCTTGACGGGCTACACTATGGTGCAGCTTATAAGATAAGGGCCATCCCTTTAATACAGCGGTCAGCCACATACGGCCCACACAAGATTCAGCAAACAAAGAAAATGTGTTCATAAAAATAGACTAATAACTAATTACTATGAGAAATATAAAGTTGAATTTTTTTTTTCCGAACCAACCCACCAAATTACTTTCTAACTGATACGATCCGCAATTTCAAAAAGGTTGTGGACCCCTGTCATAATCGGCCAAGGTAAGACTTAAGGGCAAACGGAGGGTACTGTACATGCTAACAAAACAACTAATACTTATGAGTTTTTTGTACTATCTTTTGAACGATTTATTTGAAGTTGAAATACTGTTACTTTTTTAACAGTTCATTAATAATTTAAATAAATTTTATTCAATAACATGAACTAATTAGATCAGGGGTTTCCAACCTTGGTGGGAGGTGGAGTCAGGATGGGGTTGGAGAGAGGAGGGGGAAGAAGTGTGGGAGGGTGGTTGGGTTGAGGGGGGGACCAATTTGCAAATAATGTTAAAAATCAGCTTAGAATTGAAGACATTTTGTATTTCAAACAATTTTCCAAAGCAATTAAAATAATTTTTTCTTGCGGTATTGGCAACTCTCCCTACTAGTTGTAACAAATTAGGCGACCAATCAAATATGTAAGACACTTATGCGCATGCACGTGTTTATTTACAAGCATGTACGCCTTGGATTTGCCACCCCTCCCCAATTCTCCTTTATACCCTCCCCCCAATACCTTGATGCCGTGGAACCTGGATAATTCGAGCTTGAAGGGACCAGGAAAAAATTCGAACTTTTCAAAAATTCGAATTAAATAATTTCTTAAAAGTAATTGACAATAAACACAGTTAAGTTTGCAACCAAGGTCAAAAACTTTATTAAATGTATTTGGACATAATCTTTTCACAATTTTTTTAAAGTCAGTCAACCACACTACACTCCCTGTGGGGTCAGCACCTTAGCTGTACCGCCTATGTTCCAACCAACCGCCACAGTTAGTGAGTTGCAAAATTACAAAATAAAAGACAAGTAATCACCAGGGACCTTTATTGACCTGTTCTCGGCAAGCCCAACATACCCCTGTCTCACCAGCATTATTACAGCTAAGCCTGAGGGAAAATACCATGAGTAAGACTGGGTACAGACAAGAACGAAGCGAAGGTAACTAATATGGCCTAACGGCTTGTTTATTAGAGTGGATATTAACATTGAATAATATATACAATATGGTCTAGTAGACTTGGAGAAACTACTAACTCTCCGGTATAACTAACAAGACAATGCTCCTAATATGTATAGAAATACTACCAGATATCTTATTCAGCGTTTGACAGGAGAGCCGTCCCTAATAAATATGACTAGACTAAACAAGGGATAAATGTACATTACTTCCCTGTAAAAATATAACAAATCTTAAAAAAAAGGGAAGTTCTGTAACAATAGCTTGCAGTTACATGTAATATAAAGTCAGAAGCCTACGCAAGAAAAATGCTCGCAACAGTTTGCTCACTAATGTCAGATACAACATATATGTTGGGAGGTTCCGATAGTTCATAGATCTAACTATTCACCTAATTACACCCAAAGGAATAGTACTCATAGTAAAAAAAGATTAAAGTCATCTGTCAGTTAACAAAATAAATAAACTAACATCTAATATGTCCCACAAGATTGTAAACATGGCAGTAAAGAACTAAAGTCATCTGACTGTTAACACAATAAATAAACTAACATCTAATATGTCCCACAAGATTGTAAATAAAGCAACAAAGGGCAAAGTCATCTGATTGTTAACACAATAAATAAATAGGCTCTTAACAACTCCGGACAAACAGGCTTCTTTTAACCATGATTAGAACCTTGACCTGAATAAAGGACAATCATGGCCTAAGTTTAATTTCCTTCTTTTACAATAATTTACTAAATCTACACCATGATTAGAACCCTAACCTGAAGTATACTCGATCGTGGCCTAAGATTAATTTATAATAATTTACAAAATCTACACCATGATTAGAACCCTAACCTGAAATATACTCGAACATGGCCTAAGATTAATTTCCTTCCTTTACAATAACTTACGTTATAATAATCCTAGGGGCCTACATAGCGCCCAAGTGTGCCTTACATCTATATGGCATCAAAGAGTGCCTTCCATTGCAAGGCATACGCTTATATTTGGTTCTGCTCAGTGGGGGAAACACGGACGGAAAGAATGACATCATAGAGCCGTCACAAATATTCAATCACATAGTCTACGTCTTCCACAGCGCCTGCGCACAGTGCCGTCAAGACACACAGCCAAGGGGGCGGGGGTGACTTCGGGCACACGAGGCACAGGGATCCACTTAGAATGGCCATTTCGCGCATGCGCGCTTTAAATGGATTGTTTTAGTTAGGAGAACACTTGAATAAACCGCCGACTTCCCATACAGAATTTTTTGCAGTGAAAATGAACAAGGTCGTTCCGTGGCGTGATCGTTGTTATTGTACGAGACCCCAGCTTGTTTGTTGAATAGGGTGAGTATAAAGATATTGTTGGTGCTGGGCTAGTCTCTATCCACGGTACATCAGAGATTTGAAACGGTTTTCCTGATTTAAGTCTCTCAGTCATAGCGTATGATTCTAATTGATTTATTGACTGGAATCACTTAAATTGTTGCGACTTTTGAAAAAAGCCTGAATCCTTGGATATTATCCATGGCTTCTGCCACACTTGGGATAGGCCTTTCCTTTTCCTTTTGAACTACTGAAGAATTGTCCTCTTCATCACCAGATTCTCCATCCTCAGCTTGGATGTTATTGTTGAGAACTTCGGAGACTATGTCCGCATCAGTAACTTCACCACACACTGGCACATCTTCATCCAAGCTGACGAAGTCCACATAAGAGATAGCAGGATCAGGAGTTATTTCCTCTCAGTTGTCAATAGCTGGCACAGCTTCAGTCACAGTTTCTCCATAATTTTCTTTCTTGATAAAGCCAGTTTTTTAAAAACAATTCTTAATGGTATCAACTTTTACTTGGTCCCACGCTTGCTTACATATTTTTGAGTCTTGGAGAACGTCAAGTGAAATTTTCTGAGTAAACAAATCTCCAGAAATAATTTTTTCAACCAACAATAGTCTGTAGAGATGTTTTAGGTTCTTAATTATTCCTTGATCCATAGGTTGAATAACCGGTGTCATATTTGGCGGGGAAAAAATAGCCTTTACATTTTCCATAAGTGGAACTTTGTTATGGGCAGTGCAATTGTCAATGAATAAAAAGATTGTCCGATCCTGTTTGCCAAACTGTTTGTCGATTTTTTTAAAGCCATTTTTCAAACAGATCACCTGTCATCCATGCTTTTATATTTTACTTGTATTCCACTGGCTTAAATTTTACATTTTTGAAGCAACGTGGGCTAGCCGATTTTTCAATCATTAACAACGATAGCTTTTCAGAACCATCAATATTTGCTTCAACTAACAGTGTTGTTCAATCTTTACTAAGCTTTCCCCCACTACACCATTCACCTTTATATGTAAGAGTTTTGTCAGGAGAACACTTGTAAAAAAGCCCCATCTCCTCTACGTTAAAAATGTTTTTTGGTTCTATGTTCTGGATCATTTATTTCAAGTCTTCCTTCCAATTATTGGCTGAACGTACATCAACAGCAACATTTTTCCCACATACAGCTTTGAAGGAAATTCCGTTTCGTTGATTGAATCCATCTAGCCACCTTACTACACTCGCTTTGAAGTCAAATGCGAAATGTTCAGCCTTTGCTCTAAGAAGAGGGCCGCTCACTGGGACTTTCTTGTCTCACGCTTGTTTGAACCACTTCAGTACACAGTTGTCCACATATGGGTTTTTCGGTCCTCTTAATCTCTTCCTATCCTGTCCACTTTCATTTTCATTGCTCCAAGTTTTGTGTTTGTTTTTCAAAAATGTTGAAAGTGTGTTAGGTGGAATTCCAAAGGCCTTTGCAATTTATGATTTATTAAGTTCCTTTTCTATTTCCTTTATCGCCACCACTTTTTTGGCCAAAGTTAATGATTTATGGGGCTGTGGCTTCGATAGTGACATCACGACACACACACACACACACACACACACACAAACACAAACACTATTGTACAGTAACTACCAAACAAAACTAAAACTAAACAACAAAACAAAATAAGCTCGCACCTCCCAAGAATATTGCTACAACTGACTCGCCAATAATAGGGCACGTAACCGCTCGAGAGGTTTGACCTTGACTAACAGAGTATGGAACTGTACGTGTAAACAAATATGTATGTGTGAGCGGGAGAGGTGGAGGGGCGTGAAAAAGGGTACTGACCGCATTCCAACGTCACTTCCCCTGTTTCCAAAAATAGAACAACACGGCGCCTCAACTAGAAGTAGGAAAACAATACTGCACAGTACATTACAACTTACTAAAAGTTCGAATTAACCAAAACCAAATTCAAATTATCCACTATTTTTAACATTGTTTTAAGACAAATTTCACAGGACCGGGATAAAAATTCGAACTAAAGACGATTTTGAATTACGGAAGCTCGAATTAATCAGGTTCCACACTCTAAAATTGCGGCCATATTCAATACAATCGAATTTTCATCAAAACTAAACAAAGTTGTTGGATTGAAGTGGTAAGTGATCTGCAGTGTACTCTGTCACACATCAAACCCAATATTTAAGAGCTGATTAAAACAAAAGTGTCAACCATCACACTTTCAGTCTTTTTTTTTTGTCCCAATTTGATGCGATTGTTACAGTGATTTTGTATAAAATAAAGAAGTGACTAGAAAGCATTTTTTATAAAGATTTTTTAAAACTATCCAAAACATACGGGTTGGGGAAAAGGGGTGGCGTGGGAATTTGATGATTATCCAATGTTCAAGGGATCACCTGAAAAAGATTGGAAACCACTGGACTAGACAAAGCGAATAACTAAAATAACTTTTGCAGAAAATGTGATTTATCAGGCAGATGCAAGTAAAAATCTAATTTCTGATCCTGTCATGGCAGTCAATCTCATTGCCTAGTGAATATTTTGTCCACATACTGCACGGGTTTCCCCTCCACCGTTGTCATGGGAACACAATGATAGCTTTTATGAGAAAAGCTCAGAATTCACTCAGTGAATTCTTTGCTTAACGGGTTGCAGCGGTGGTTCTGTAGGACTAATTGTTTACAAGGCTTGATTCACTTTGTTGAATAGAATGCGTCCACACACTTTTATTAAAATAGGCTTTTAATTATTTTTAATTCCCTTGTCTTTGGAGTCAATCTAGAATATACACCCTATGAGGCAATCGATCTATTGATCATTCGATTCTCATCTACAGTAGACACGGTGTTTGCGACAGGGTTTGGTGGACTCAATGGGCTTGAATCTCATTCTAACAAACTTGAGGGGTTTTCACGCTTGCTTTATCACTGTGGTATTCCCCATTCCCTCCACATGGCAGTGCTTCCCAAAAG
>CABFOV010004268.1:0-54384 GCA_902141375.1 Timema poppense
ATGGGCATGTAATGAGGATGTTGGAGTACATGAGATAGTAGAGGAAGCAAGACTGAGATACTATGTGCATGTAATGAGGATGGAAAAAGAAAGGATGCCAAAGAATATGTAGGAAAAAGACCGCAAGAAAGGCCAGGAAAGAGATGGGAGGTGCAAATAACAGAAAGTGTGCAAGTGAGAAAAGAGTTGTTGTATAAGGATAGAGGAAGATGGAGGCATTTTACTAAACTGAGCCGGCCACAACCTGGAAACAGTGTATGATGATTTATGCAACACATAAAGTTAAATTAATTCATTACAATATAAAAAAGTTTATGTTTTTTACCATGAACCTTTGGGTCCCATGTACACAAATCGATAGTCATCATTGATGCTGGTTTTCCCACACAAATATTCATTTAACCAGTCGGATGCAAAATATTGCGGAATTTGGTATATATTGGCTTCTGGAAAATCCTTGGGGAAATGCCAATCCTGATCAGAAAGTAAATACATGTATATTTGACCACAAGGTAGGTGAGTGAAACAGTGATCAACTTGAGCACAGTATGTATAGATCAGTAGTGGAAACAGAGATATAAATTAAAATAAAACTAGTAAACATTCTTACACACTCACATACACACGGATTATACCGCAGCTTACAATTTTAAAACCTCTAGGCCAGTTGTGTTAAACTTGTTTGATCATAAGAATCCCATTGAAAATCACGAGGGGACCATATTTCAAAAAGTTCAATAATGTCATCATCTTAAAGAGAAAAATCTAAATTTTTCAAATCCTTGCTATATAAAAAAAAAAGTTTACATAAACTGTTGAGACTTTCAATAAAAAAATTTTGCCAAAAAAATTGAAACTTTATATTTGAATCAATTGTGTAAGTGGCTTTAGATCTGTTGTTGAAGTCACGTTCAAAATAGATGACAAATGTGTATCGGTAAATGTGGTAGTTCGGGCGTTTGTTCCTTTTCATGAGCAAAAACACACTTGTGTGCTGACAAACATTGCACATATTTGTTGCGCGAATTTAACCATTTTTGGAACTCGATCTTTGGTGAGTGATGAGTAAAATTTGGTACATCAACCTCACTTGCTATATTTCAATAAATAATGATCAATTTACTGATGTCATAATCTCAAATGTTGTATTCCTACATCGATTAAAAAAAAAAAAGACAAATTGGGCCACATTGTATGTTGGTTCATCAAAAGATCCGCGGGCCGCAGAGAATCATGAATCGAGCCACACGCAACCCGAGAGTCGCAAGTTTGACGTGCCTGCTATAAGTCTATATCCAACTATTTTAAGTCTTACTTGCTCAACATCAGTGACTTTAGCACATCTTGCTTGGGTTTCTGATGAATCTTAAAGAGTGTGATGTTGGCTTTTGTTGGAAGTAACAAAACCTGTTTCTGGAGGCCTTTGAAAATAATATTTTTAGATGGATAGAAAGCATCTAGGAATTTACAAAGAACAAATAAAATATTTATTTCTGAACTCCTTTCAGCATGCATGTTTTACGTTGAAGAGGTTACACTTTTATTTTTTCCAGCCCCCACCCCATTACAAGCCCCTCTCTAATATCCAGATATTGAGTGGCCTAAAATTTGAAAGAAGACTTGGCCAGAAAATAAATGTTCAAAATTATTAAACATTAGTTCCTAAATGCCCTAACAGGTAACTTCCCAAATGGTTACATTTACCAAAATGGAATCTACATACATGTCTAGATTTGTGTTTTTCATTTTTTTATCTATAGTAACATTTTCATTTTTCAATATCAAATTAAATAGTATGTAATCGGCATTTATCCAAACCAAAATGCATTTTTTTTAAACTCCACGGCATCAACCTGCAGCCGCTGCATATTGACTAAAATGGTGCCAACATTTGCGGAAAGTGTGTGACATGTGGCCAAAACAACAAACCCGTTAATCTCAGTTTTCTAGACCGTAGTAGCTACTTCTTTATTTAAGTTGCTCCTAAATTGTTCTCATGAGGTTAAGTTGACCTCGTTCTAGAACCACTACTTCAAAAAAAAAAAAATCTGTTATTTACAGGGATCGAACCCAGAACCTCTGAATTTGTAGCCAGGAACTCTGACCACTAGACCACAGAGAGGGTCAAATGAATTTCAAGGTATTGTGAAAATATCTACGGTAGCTAAGAGCTGTTTTTATTAATTGTTGAGGAATTAAAATGTATTTTTGAATAATTCAATTAACTTTAATTACATTTGTGAAACCTACTTTTGAATTTCAGTTCCGGTTACTATTTTCCCTCCTTTTATAATCCAAAACATTTATAATATGCCTACTAGAAATTTCATCTGTAAATAAATAAATTGTCCCTACCTTACATTTATTTACTTTATTTTCTGAAATCATGTTTACAAATATCTATAATTCTATCTCAAAATGAAAATACCAGTTTTTATGTTGGACTGAAAATACCCCCCAAAAAAGAAGAAGAATGTAGAGCATAAAATACTGTCATAGGGTTTTATTCCAGGGTGGGCAAACCTGTTGCCAATCGCCACGGGTGTGAGGTATTTGAAATTGCCAGCCCTCATAATAAGATCATTTTTGTGCAAACAATATGTGTAGGCTATGTTGTTTCTTGATATTTCCCGCATGTGCATTTAGTTCAGATATTCAGCCTAGTTTTCTGCAACTTGTCAGACAAAAGAATTTTTAAATTTTGTATCGAAGTTTTCCTACAGCTTCAATCTAAACAATATTCAAAATTTACGTTTGCGTTTGGGGCAGTTGTAGCTGTAAGTATACATGTTTTGAATACACTTTTTCAAACAGATGTGTTTTGTTTAAAATGTTCAATGGAGTAACCGTAATTTATCAATCGTTAGACAGTGTGGCAAATTTCAGTTCTCAATCACCACATATGTGGCCACCTTGGAAAATGTTGCCTACCTCTGGCTTAGGTTGTCTGTTACCTAACAGTTAACATAAAAAAAGCAATATAAGGTTTACCTTCAAGTAAAGTGAGGGCATGTCTGGAGGATGGCCTTTTTCAGAATAGTCTTTCCAATATGTAATGAAGTCATCTAACTTAATGTATGTTGTCTTTTGAGCATTGTAGTATTTTTCATTGCAATTAGCCACTGGAACTTCAACTGAACCTGAATATAAATAAACAACTATTTATAAGTAAAAGGTTACTAATCTTGGCTAATTGGAACTAGGTTTATTATTTACTTGAATTATCAAATATACCTTTAGCCCAAGGCTACAACCATACTTGCGACTCAATTTACACGGTCAGGACGGCTCCATGCAAGTTTTAGCAATCTTGTCGTGGTAGCCAGGCCATAAGTATGGTCGTGCCTTTAAATACCAATTCCCGTTGCTCCTGAGAAATGACATGTAATATAAATATGAAAGCTAGTGAATTGCATATGACTTAATATAAGCCTATGGAAGCAAATATATTGAATTATAAATATTGTTCATGTAACTGTGATTATGCCAATCCAGTTCTTAATAGAATTGACGAAAGAAATTAAATTTCAATTAATTTTTCAACTATTGTCATATATCTAACCGGCTTACAGAAGTGTGTCAAGACTTGGGCTTTACTTGATCACCAGTGACAAGGGGGTTTAAGGCTAAAATCCCACCCTGGGTCGTTTACCACGTGTGACTTGTCATTTCTTCTCTAGACTAATGTGGGTGCATTTTCTCTTAGCCATCCTCCACAATGCATACGTACAAATAAAAAAACTATACATAAATTAGTGCTTGCACTATTTTACTAGCTTCATAAAATAGGACAATTTTTTACAAACTATAGGCATATTTAATTAAATAACCTACAAACCATATTTATCACTGAGGAAAGAAAAACAAGGTTTATTCTTTTCAACCCATTGTCTAGAACTAATCCAATCCTCAATAAGATTTGGGACTTTCAATATACAGGGTCGATTAGAATAAATTATTCTTTCAAAGAAATCATTATAAGATATTAGTGTGTTAATTTCACAGATAGATTCCTTTTCATTAGGTTTGCAATTATGTTCGACTTTATAATTTTCTAATTCAATAGTGCTAGAAAAGACGTCTTTTATCATTGTTACACCTATATTATAGAAAATGTTTATTCCTGATCTATGTTAATTGTTTATGTAAGCTTGATTATATTCATAGATCAAAACGACGACTTTTCGAAAGTCAATTTATAATTTATTAATCTTAGTACTTCTAATAACCACGACAAGCGCTGAAGTAGCTATCTCGATATTTAAATTAAAAATGCGTAGTTTCACAAATTGATGGTATCGACGTTTACGAGCTATCCGTTTCACTCTCATGGTGCCCTTTTAGCGGCTGGTTACTGCTATTTATGACCAATACGATACCATATTTTGTCGTGGAAAATAAGCAATAGTAAAACACGTGCTGTTTCTATAGTCCTCATGTGGAACACGCCACCACATTGTGACCTTCCTAACCGAGACTATGGGTGCTGATGATGACTTAGCTGATCAACACCAACTCTCTAAGCCCCANCCCCCCCCCCCCCAGCTGGGAGCCAACTGGTCAGTTCCTGTTCCAAGCTTGTTGGTTTTGGCCCTGACTAGTCTCCATTCTTTCATCTGCACCTGACCTAGTTTCCTCTAGGGTTCAACCCAACCTCCACCAGCTGACTCAGATTCTGGGGTACACCACTTGGCGGTGAGATCAGGATTAAGTAAGAGAGGGTAATAGTAAGTGTAACCTACTAGGTAGGCTCCGTGTGTTCATACTTTGTAACCATTGTTACATATGCTGCAGAACCATGAACACTAAATGTAAGAGATTCTAGGAAAGTGAAGGCCATGGGAATGATGTTTGTGAGGAGAATGTCAACTGTCACGAGGAGAAACAATATTAGGAATGAAGTTATTCGGGAAAGAGCGGGGATACAGGGAGTACATGAGATAGTAGAGGAAGCAAGACTTAGATTGTGTAGGCATATAATGAGGATGAAAAAGAGAGAAGGCCAAAGAGAATGTTGAAAATGAAGTATGTAGGTAAAAGACCACAAAGGAGGCCAAGAAAGAGATGGGAGGAGCAGATAACAGAGTGTTCAAGGGAGAGGAGAAGAATGGAAGGAATTAAAGGAGGAAGAATGGTGGGAGAATAGAAGAAGAGGGAGGCATTTTACTAAACTAACCGGGCCACAGACCGGAAACGGTTGATAATAATGAGATTCCAAAGTTGTAAAAACCTAAAATGGCATAAATTACATAAAATCAGCCTTTATTTTTTGTAAATTATTTGTTAGGAAATGATACGGAGGAAGTAGTAGATTACAAATATTAAATTACATGGCCTATACTTACAGGTATGCCTAAAAAAAATAATTAAATTCCCATTCCCTGGAGAGATGGGACAAGCAAAGAAATGTATTTCTGGCCTGAATACATACAGAGAAATGAATCGCTTGTGTGGAAATGAATCGCTTGGGTGTGAACCTACTCCAGCAAAATGGATAAAAAAAAAAAAAGTCGAAACGAACAACACTAATATAACATAAGGCATATATCCCTTATCTATGACATAAGGTAATAAAATGGAATATTGCACTTGCCGCTTTGTGCAGACGACAGTTACCGTGACTTAATTTTATTTAATATTGTTGGTACTTTTACTTTTATTTATTTATTTAACGAAAAGTATAAGTAATGGATATTAGGTGCGTTATCGATATCAAACAATTTGTTTGGTCTTAGAAGTTTTTTAAAGTTTAACAAACCATTGTAATTATTTTATGATATGCAACTATTACTTTTTAGTATTACTACCCATAAAGTATTATTAAACATTATTATCAATTTTGACGTAAAAAAAAAAAGCATGCGCGTGGAGGGTACCATGGAATTTGAGATGTTAAGTTAGTTCATAAAGTTTTAGAATCCTACCACTGAGCCAGTGGTTTAATAGTGAAAATCACTTTTAATAAATATGACCATGATCTAACATTTTCTCCTGCAGTCTTGCCTATTGGCTTTCTTGATCTTATAGACCTGGATCAGGGGAAATGGGAGTTTACATTGACTGTATCAAGTCAAGTACACTTGGCTTAATGCAGACTTGATGAATGTATACTTTTCACACATTTGAGATTGAATACTGCAATAGACTAATTGGACTGCAAGCCTTCACACACCCTTGAGTCTGCAGTGCTGATTCCTAACAATGATCTTAGAAACTATTTTAAACACCAACTATCAGCCCGTTATCACATTACTCTAAGATCTCTATCTCTAGCAGATGAAAATACAAAAAGAATTGCCAGTCAAACACCGTGTCAATAGTGATTTGCTGTCGCCCTTGGACTCGAGGGTGTGTGAGGGGTGCATCGGCACACTTTGTGACTATTCGGACAGATGTACACTTGATTACGTGATTGCCAATGCAACTGTCAAGCAAGGCCATAGCTAGCCAATAATTTCAGGGAGGTTTGGTGGGCACATCCCCAATCGCCTGAGGCTAGACATTTAAAAAAATGATAAACAGTTGTCGGTGACCTGGCGGCCTAGGGGTAAGGTGTCAGACTTCTATGCTGGTGGCCGGGGTTCAATCCTCGGTCCCGGCACAGATTTATCTGATTACCAAACCCTTCCTTCACCTCTGACAAGACATCTTGTGAATGTGGGGAATGCCAGGCCTCCACCGTGGTTCGAATTCCACGTTAAACTGTAGGTCCTCTATTTCATCTCACAATCACCCTACCATTTCACATTAGCTTAAGCGTGTATAACCCGAACGGGTAGTAAGACGCGGTGTTAATAATAATATGTCTTGGTGCCATAGCAATTGCAAAACCCTTTATTACTCAGCTCTTCACAGTTACAACTAATATCTCAATAGTTGATACACCCTTTTTTTTTCTTTTACAAGTAACTGATGTAAACGCGTAATTCCTGGTATGGACAGTGGAAGTGTTTTGCGGACACAATCAATTTCTTCCGCAGTCACAACAAACAACTTGATTGTTGTTTCCTTTTCCACCAATTGAAGGCACTGGTGAACCTTAGCAATGTCATTACCATAGGACACAAACCTGTCAGGTGTTCACTTTAAAACTGCTCCAATTCCATCAGCTGCTTCTTTGCCATGCCCAGCTTCAAAAAAAAGACCATGTTCCTTGCTTGAATCCAATTTCAAAAAGGTTGTGACTAAAAAGGTAAAAGTTTTGTTTTTGTCTGTACTGTGTACATGGTCCATCAGAAAATATATGTAGTGTGTCCATATTAGGCTCATTTGTCATTATAAAATTCATTATATGTGCTAGTTGGTCCCATATTGCACTAGGATTGTGCTTATTACTAGATGACACTGTGCAAAATGATTCTGGCTCATGTTGCTTAAAATATAAAACACCTGTGTGAAGTGTGATTTGATTTCGTGATGCCCCAAAATGGTGGCCCTAAACTACTTATTAAAGCTTACAATTGTAATTTTCGCTAAAATCGATGTGTATAGCAGCTTCATTTGGCTTTAGATTGTCAAGACAACTCCTATAGGCTTTGTATTGTTTGTGTATATTGAAAATATCTTTCTTAAAAAGGATCATTTCTTGGTGAAATTTTGTTGTAAAATGTGCGTATTGGAGCATTCAGCTTATCCTTTGAAATTTTTCTTAACTTTCGTTACCTTACTTTCCTTGTCATATGTTTCTTCTTTTTGGACCCATTCATACCATTACACTTCTGCGTTTTTCTGTAATAATATCAACGGGAACACATTCTTTTGTACAAGTATTACATTCATTGTATATACAGTCTTTAGAGTCTATATTACAAACAGTCATTTCAACTAACAAATTTACGTCATTGGTTTTGATAGCCCACAGTTTTTTAAGGGCAGATATTTTGTAGATAATATTGCTATGTAACTTACAAGCACAAGTATCTCTTTTATCAACTGTAGGTGCCGATACATAAAATGGACGATGAGCTGTAAAAGACGAATAAGAACAGTTTCCTCCTTCCTTTAAAAATTTACTCTGTAAATTCTCCATGGTATCTAACATGTACCTCTTCTGTCATTTTTATTTGTGTTTTGTGATGGTTTCTTTTTTGTATGAACTAGCTTTGCTTACATCATCTCTTAAATAGAACTCTTGTATCATCTTAACAGTTTTGGACAGCTTTTTTTTTTAGCCTTGGTCGACTTTGTAATTCTGCACTTAAGGCCTAATGATTTGAAACCTACCATGACTTGTCACTTGCTTTATAATCACATTCCGACTAATTCCCACTGCTCTTCGGCCTCCGTGAACTTGGAACTTTCCATTTTAGGCCAACAAAAGATAATTCTCCTTATCAATATTAAATGTTGTCCGACACCTTAGTTCATTCGGTACCATGTCTGTATACCGAGTCCTTGATTCGATTCCCGGCATGGCCAAAAAACTTATCATCGTTGGTATTTGGGTTTATTCTTTCACTGTGATGAATTAACGGCAGGGGGGACTAGATGTTGTGTCTGTTCTAGATTTAAGTTAGTTTGTAAGTCTTGTACTGATATAATCAGTCGGTTCAGAAAGTGCACGTTAAATACCTCAAATAAACCTATATGAAAAATTTAAATTAAAATGTTAATGAAATGACACATAATGCGATTTTATTTGTTACTTTACAGGTCACAAGAATAGTATGTTTTTGAAAAAATGGGGCAGAAAAATAGTGTTGGCCAACCCAAAAGTTCAGGAGGAAGTTCCAATCATGTTGTCAACAATACTTCAACAAATGTAACCCCAGTTGGAGAGAACCGTCAACATCAGGACTTGGAGGCTGACTCACATCAAGACTTGGACTATCCATTCCTTCGCGACGAGACGACTCTTAATTACTTATCTGGATCCAAAACTATGTTTATAATGCGTGGTTTGCCAGGCAGTGGGAAGTCGTGTATTGCACATGCCATCCATACTACATATAAGAATTCATTTATTTGCTCGGAAGATGATTATTTTATTTGTAATGAGAGGTAAGCAATTTAAATTTAGTTTCATCACTGTATTATTTTTATCTTTGAATTAACTTAAATTAGTTGAATTGTAGTCACCTTCATATTTGGAGGAAAGTGATGCCACCAGTAAAAATAAAAATTGCACATTTGGTTTTATGTTACTATTACTCTATGATTGGTAGTGTTAATGAATTAAAATGTTACATATTTTTAGCAGCATATTTCCTTTTAAATCTAATCTGGCATTTTAATTTGTTTTCTTGAGTACTTTTGTTTGTTTTAGCCTCTGGCTTACTAGGCTTGTCGTGTTCTACACCTGAATAACGGAGCTGGTACTTAAAGGTCCTCAGGGAGACCTTCTCTTGGTGGTAACGTTCCCTAACTGAGACTACGGCTGCTGACGATGACTTAGCTCATCATCACCAACCCTCTCACTTCCAACTGACCAGACCCTGTTCCAAGATTGTTGGCCAGTCTATCAACCCTATCACTCTCAACTGGCCAGACCCTGTTCCAAGCTTGTTGGCCAGTCTATCAACCCTATCACTCCCAACTGGCCAGACCCTGTTCCAAGATTGTTGGCCAGTCTACAACCCTCTCACTTCCAACTGGCCAGACCCTGTTCCAAGATTGTTGGCCAGTCTACCAACCCTATCACTAGACCCTGTTCCAAGCTTGTTGGCCAGTTTATCAACCCTATCACTCTCAACTGGCCAGACCCTGTTCCAAGCTTGTTGACCAGTCTATCAACCCTATCACTCCCAGCCAACTGGCCAGATCCTGTTACAAGCTTGTTGGCCAGTCTATCAACCCTCTCACTCTCAACTGGCCAGATCCTGTTCCAAGCTTGTTGGCCAGTCTATCAACCCTATCACTCCCAACTGACCAGACCCTGTTCCAAGCTTGTTGGCCAGTTTATCAACCCTCTCACTCCCAGCCAACTGGCCAGACCCTGTTCCAAGCTGGTTGGTTCTCCCCCTGATCAGTCTCCTGTCTCATATGCACCTGACCTGATTTGCACCGAAGTATGTAGGAAAAAGACCACAAGGGAGGCCAAGAAAGAGATGGGAGGAGTAGATAACAGAAAAGGTTCAAGTGAGAGGAGAAGACTGTTGAAAGGAAAGAGGAAGATTTAGGCATTTTACCAAACTTGTCCGGGCCACAGGCTGTAAACAGTTGATGATTTCCTTTTAAAACCATATTGGACTGAATAGTCTTAATAAGCTATTATCAAATATTAAGTATATCTAAATTAGGAATTATACATGCAATTACTTTGTATTTCTGATTTAATAATGATTGAAATTACAAAACCTTCTACAATTTTCAAATGGAAAATAAATATGTTACTGGTACCGGTACTTAATTCGATGTGTTGAACTCTTTTAGGGAAAGCATTATTAGAATAACTACTATTAATCTGTGATTTATAAACATTTATTTTTTCAGATATGAGTTTAATCGAGACAAGCTTCATGAAGCTCATATTTCGTGTAAGGATAAGGCCAAAAAAGCATGTGAAGACAACATAAATGTTGTGGTTATAGATAACACAAATATCAGACAGTGGGAAATGGAATATTATTTCGATTTGGCCAAAGAAACATGCTATTGTGTAGTTTTGGTCGAGCCGCATACACCTTGGAAATTCAGCCCTGAGCTGTTGGCAGGAAAAAACAAACGCAACGTTGGGGTAGAACTTCTTGCTGCGAAGATTGCACAGTGGGAGGTTGTCGTACCTCTGTATTTCGGATGGTACCTCAATGAAGCTGATTCACATATCCTCAGTCTGGTTGGGCTGGCTCATTTGGAAGAATGTCTACAAGTTCCAGCATTTTTGGAAGACTTTAAAGATTTCAGTAAATTAACTGATATTTCAAGTAAGATTGTTTGTGCATTTGTTTTTATTATTAAATATGGATTTAGTATTATTGATAAGACATTTTTGAAGAGTAGGCTGGGAGTGACAAGGATCAATTGTGTGAGGGATGAAAGGATTAGAGAGAAAAAGCGAGTGAAGGAGTAACTCCTGTAGGATAGAATAGAGAAGGTGAGACGGAGGTGGTATGGGCATGTGAAGAGGATGAAAGAGGGGAGGATGCTTGTAATGGATGTGGTGGTCAAGAGGAAGACCCAGGGACAGGTGGATAAAGGGAGTGTGGAGAGGAGTGGAGGAAGAAAGGTGGTGTGAGAACAGGAGTAAATGGAGGCGCTTACGCTCGAGACAGACCCGGCCGGTGGCAGGAAACTGTGATGATGATGATGATAACGACAAATATTTCACCTAGACTCGGATACTTTCGAACCCAACTCTCAAGAGTAAAATTCTTAGCGATCTCTGTTGAATATTTGTTTTATCATGCCTCCTAAACTATAACGTCTCAAACTGTGAGGTTGTAATTATGCCCTTAAAGTTGTAGCAGCATTTATAAAATGTCAGTAAAATGGCATTTTGTTGAATCGACAGGACCGTATTTGTACTGTTTTATCCCACATACAAAATAATGTGATGAATGAATGTGTGTGCATTGGCTTCGAAGGGCGAGTGTAATACTCAATGGGAGGAGACCATTTACTATCACAGTCCTGTCAAGCCTTGCTTGTCTTGGAAAAAACATACGGGCAGCCCCTGCTAATAAATGTTTATTGAATTATTGTGAAACTCGCTTTGATGGCCCCGTGGTATAAGCCGCTACTCTCGTAACCGACTAGACCAGCGGTTCTCAATTATTTTTTTCCGCTTCCGTACTCCTTGCCAGCCCATTTCCATGAATTGTGCCCTTAATATTAGCAAAATGTTTAATTTCTACAGTAGTAGTTATTTATGATTTATTTGTTGCAACTAAAAATAAGTGGGATTAAAAATCAATGTTATAATAAGGTGAATAAACAGTGCATACATATTTACATTCAAAAAGAAAAAGTTATAATAAAAACTGATACATTTAATTTATTTATTAATAACTATAAAAAAAACTATTTTATGTTTGAAACTTAAATTATTTTATCAAAGTCAAATATAGAAGAAAACCTGCACCACCCCTCACCATAGTGTTGAGTTAGGTTCACAACTTTTGACTGATCTTTTGTCTTACACTGCTAGCATATGTAGCTTTTTACCACCATTACTCAAACATTTTCATGTATTCCCAAACATTCTGGCATGTACCCCAAGATGGAAACTGCTGGACTAGACTGCCAAAGATGGAGAGATCGGGGCTCGATCCCGGTTGGATGTACTGAGATGGTTTTTTTCCTCAAATGGTTTTCCATTCTCCCTCCATGCAAATGCAGCCTCTAAATTACCCCCCCCCCCCAATTCCTAACAAATTAGTTTAATCAGTACATAGGGCGTATAACCCGAACGGGTAGTAAGACGCTGTGCTAATATATATATGAAGTATTAAGTTATAAATGTAATAATCTTGCAAAGTTTTAATGGTAAATATTTAATTCCAGAATTATTGCGTTACTACACCCTACCAAAATCTTGTCCAGGGGGAATGCTGCATTGTACAGCCAAATTTTGCCTCGGAGGAAAAGTGCCAGGATCTTCGGAATATGCGTCGAAAGAAGAAGTTGTCGATTCGTGTGGCCGTTCATACCCCCTACTAATCGTGGGACTCTTAATGACCCCTCGAACATTTGGTGCACGTGTGAAATTAGAAAAGGAACAGCTGACACTGTGGGGGAGTGAAAACGAATCGGCAAAAAAACCAAGGCCGCAGAATGTAAATATTCACGGGAGTTTATACAAAGACATTCAGAATAATCCCAGTGAAAAGATTGTTAAAGAAGAGAGCTTTATTTACTGTACAGCTTCGTTGGCGAGCTCGAGTCAGTTTGAGCCCTCATTCCACCCCACATCTGGTACAGGGAGTAAGGCCCACGTGACACTGGGCTGCGCCGAAGGTGTGGAGGCTGTGACGACAGGTCTGGACCTCGAGGAAATAGTCGCCTGCGAGTCTGAGCCTGATATCGGTGGTAGTTGCCCGACATACACTTTACGAAGAGGTTGGTTGAGAAACTACGGGGAGTCTCGCTGGATGCTGTATTTTAAACAACAGCTTACTGTGGGAACATTATTCACAGGGTATTATCCACTAAGTTGACGAGTACATGCAAGGAAGTGGTATACAAAATATTCTAAAGACATTTCATAAAGGAAAGCCTTTTAAGTGTACTTAAAACTTAACAAAAATGTCTATCAAGAATTTATTTTAGTTACATATTTCTAAAACTTCAATTATCGGTCTCATTGAATCAAATAAACTCAACGGTGTGAACTCGCAGTCGAGCTATAGTGACCGAGCATCCACCGCTGTTGGCGAAGATAGTGCCAACATTTGCTGATAGAGGGTGCCATGGTCAGCATAACAAACCCTCCAGCTGTTAATCTCAGGTTCTTAGACTGGAGCTGCTACTTATTTAATCAAGTAGCTCCTCATTTGTCCTGACGATAGTTGTAAATTAAAGGGAAATCAGTTTGATTGCATCATACTTAACGTGACCAGATTTGTTCTGCCCTAAAGTGGGACATGTTTATACCAGGGGGTTTGGGGAATATAATCGGTATGGAAGACCTCTCCAGTGGGGCTGAGAAACCCCCCTCCCCCCAGATTAAAAAAAATTTAAGCCTGAAAAATCGTATTTTGAGGCCATCCATGACCCCTGCAAGTAAGGTATAAGTTAAAAGTTTCGTATTTAGCTGAGTTCGGACGTTGCTGTTTTGTGGTAATTTGTTTAAAACAAGTAGAAAACAAAGCCTACGTAAGCCTACACTTTTTTTTTTGTGGGGGTGGGGGCTGTGATTGAAAACGTATGGACAGTTAATTTAGATGTTTATTTTTACAATTATTTTGATGTTGTTGTTGTTTAAACAAACCTCTAAAGACATACAAGTAAATAGAAAAGAAAGCACATTATATTTATTTACTCAGTAAATTTTAGCATCAACATTCTAAGCGTACATTTTTATGTTTCATACAGACTCAATCATCATACTCATACTTTGTATTTGAACTTATTTGTTTTAACAGTGCTGGTGAGGACCGTAACATTGAATAAAAGTCCTGGCAACTCAAGTCAAAATTAATTTTTGTCACTAATATTGACCTTAAAATGCTCACCCTAAGTTGGGTTTTCTCCGATGTCCACACTTTTGTCATTGCAGAAAAAACTCTCTCAACAGCTGCATTACTTCCTGGCAGTGCTAGTACATATTCTGCGATTTTACTGATGTGCTGATGGTTTATGGAGTTTTCTCTCAAATGTTTAAGCAGTTCAAGCCACCGTTTATCAGATTCTAATTTGTTATCATTCCACACTGAAATATGGTTCTCAATGTATTTATTTACACAAGTCATTTCATCAAAAAGCTCCGTATCAGAAGACGCGTCGAAGTGTTTTTTATCAATAAGGTAGTCTACGGCTAGTTGAACATCAGACCATTCTGGATTTTTTTTCAGAGTTGCCCATTCAAACATTTCCAAGTCCTCGAAATGCGTTGTCCACTGCTCTAAATATTGTAATGATGTCTCGTAAAATGTTACAATAGTCTTGGTAAAATCCTCTTTTTCAGGTCCTGAACAGTTGTTTGTCATTAAGTTGCGCAGTACATGAGGAATAAATCTAGTGATAATCTTATTTTGAAGGTTCTCTTTCATTGTTTTTATCTCCGCAGTAACCTCGATGGCAGAAACATTCTGACCTTCCACTTTTAAAACTGAGTTTTGGAAGGTAGCTGCTTGGCTGTGTATGAAATATAACCACATTAATGAATGTTCATCTTCAAAGAATGTCTTCAAAACCACGGGGCATTTAGGTTGACTCAGAAAGTATTCCTTAAGTGGCAAATACAATTTTAAAATTCTTTCCACGGCAGGCATTAGCGCTAGCCATCGTGTTTTGCTGTACCCCAACATTTTCTGGTACTCAATATCGATGGTGTCACAAATTTCTTTAAATTTTTCCACCCTTACTGTGTAAATATAGAAGTGTGAATATATTTTCACAACCACTACTTCTACATCTACTGGCAGACAATCAGACGCACTTAATATAGCGTTGTGTATAATGTGCGAAGCACATCCAATACCCACAATATCCCTTTGCAAAAAAGTTTCCAATTTGCGATAAACATTCTCTGTTCCTTTTCTTCCTGCACCACCAAACATACAGTTTGTGTTATCCCCACTGAAAGAAATTATTTTGTCTGTTAGGTTATGCTTTCGCAACAAGTCCTTTAAATAACTGACAATAATTTCGGAAGTTTCCCCAGGCTGAGACCGTAAGTCCAATATTTTTACTTTCACCCCATCAAACTTATCAAAATATCTCACCAACACGGGTAATATTTTTTGTGACCCGTGGTTAGATGCGTCTGTCATTAAGGAAACATAATTTGCATTTTCCAACCCCCTTTTAAGTTGTGAATCAGCCAATGGTGCAAATACTTGAGTTACAATGGCTTGCGATTTTGTTCTGGCACAATGAAACTTTGGTTCAAAGCACGTACTTATTACTTTTGAAGCACAATCATTGGAACGAAAGCTGTGATTTTCTCGTACAGTGTGATAGGCCCAGACACCTTCGGCAGCAGAAACTTCGAGATCTTTCTTGGACGGCACATTACTTTTGAAAAACAAAGAAATAGATTTACTAGAACAAGCAGCCTGGTCTGAAGCTACGTGCCGATGAGATTTTAAATGTTTTTCCACATCACAGGAACCTCCGTGCGCAACACTAAACTCAGTACGACATTTTTCACACACGACATCACTACTGTTCGCTTCACTTTTAAGTTTTATGAACGGATATTTAGCCCGTAAGTCAGCGTTGAAAGAGCACTTTCTTTTTGGCATTATTAAATATATTTGTTTGCAAACTTAAATGCATACGACACAACTTTCTAAAGAGTAAACACAACTCTTTCGAAATAAATAAACACAGTTTAGGTTACTGGTCGGTCGAATGATCTATAAATAATCCTGTGTACTGCTAACTAACGTTGACGACTAACGAGTCCAACCGAATACTTCCGAAGGAGGCTTGAGTCAGAACGAATACTGTAGTTCTGTAGCTGTGGGTACATTGGTGTGGTACGGTGGAGGGGGATTCACGTCATCTAGACTGGACTGATAGGCACTGGGCTGGCGCACTGAGTGTCTAGACGAGTCATAACAACGTTTTTATTAATTTATGTAGTTCACAAAATGGACTACCCTCCAAAGCGGGACAATTGTGCGTCCCATGGAAAATCTTGGGGACAGCGGGACACATTTCCCCAAAGTGGGACTGTCCCGCTCAAAGCAGGACGTCTGGTCACGTTAATCATACAAGAAAATTATATGACATTAATATTTTAATTTTTTTAGCTTATTTTTTACTTAAACTGTTGCCATTGTTATTTGATATTGAAAGGTTACCTTCCTTTTAGTAGTCATTTGTTGAACTAACCATCCAAAATAGTATCATTAAAGGATGCAATGAAGAATTTTGAATAACACCCCTCTTTGTGAAAGATTATGTCTGTCTTATCGCCCACCGTACCATTTTTTTTTTAACATTATATATTTTAATAACTATGCCTAGCTATTTAGTTTCTAATATTTTAATTTATCCAACAATAAGTATTTTTAAACAGAATCAAACTGGGAAATATCTATTTTTAAATGTTAATTCTTTGTTGAATTAAATATATTATGGATAAAGGAGATTTTCCACTCAGTAATTTTTTGTTCATTATCAGAAAGTATTCCCTATTATTGACACACATTTTTTTACATGTTAGATTTTAATGGTCCTAATGTGATTTGTACAGGTTAAATGGGGATTTTCATTATTGGGTCTATATTTTACTATTATTATTTTATGTTCAAAAGGGTAGGAAGGTTTGTTTGGGAATTCGGTAGCTCTAATACAGAAGAGTATTATTATATTTTAATATATCTGGCTGTTTTATTTGTATTTTAACTTAGCATTAAAACTCCTACTTAGTTACTGATTTTGTGTGCCATTAAAATAGGTTTTTATTACTAAGAAAATTTAACTATTTTTATAGTAAATGGGTAATAAATAAAATGCTAGAATACATATAACATCTATCTTTCTCAGGAAGTAGTAGTAGATATGTCTACCACATATCTACTACTACTTCCTGAGGAAGATGTTATAATAGTACGAAATATTGATGTCTGTAAATATGTGTTAGTGTTTTTAATTTTATATGTGCTCTACCATTTTCCTAATATTCTATCATTTTATTTATTACCAATTGTTTTTGCTCAATGCAGTTTATTTCATACATATAGTAAATGAGTATAATAATTTGTATGGTATAAATTGAAATGTATTTCTAGTCATTTTAATTGTTAGAAGTATGCTGTATTGTTAACATATATATTGAATAAATTTTATAACCTTTTCAAATCTTTCATACATTAGATCTCTTTTAATTCAAGAGCATTTGACTAATTTTATTTCTATATTTTCTGTAGATTTATACGCACAAGTTGCTTATATATTATAATCTACCCCTTGCTTCTTGGACCCCTTGTCACCAGTGTTAAAACTAATAGAACTCCTGGCAACCTGGTGTTGCAAAGGCTAGCTTCCCATTGGGTAAAGGCAGCCAGCACATAACCTGATTTTCAAATAGAACAAAGGGAGTTTTTTTTTTAAAGAAAGAAAGTTTTAAAACGTAATATATTGAAATTATTTCTGAAAATGCCTGATCATCCATGGATGAAGTATTAAAAGGAAAATTTACATAGTCAGGAAAGATGATTAAAAAAAAGAGATTTTTTTTTACTTTCTATCTTACAGGTAGAGAAAGTATTGTGATCATAATAAAAACCAAACTCGAGATTTTGACGTTTCATGACCTCCCCTCTACCTCCAATTCAAAAAAGTAGTTTTTGAATTTCCGTCTGTCTGTACCTCGGACTAGAGCCTAAACTATTTTACCAATCGGGCTAAAACTTTGTATATAGGGTTTTCTGAGTGTTGCCCCGAGGGGTTTTTGGAATTGAATATCTAACCCTAAAATTAAAGGTAGTTTACTGATGGGCAAAAAGAGAAAAAATCGATTTAATCAAAATTTGCTCTAATGATTTTGATTAAATTTCATTTATGAACAAAATGGCTAAGGGTTCTGGTCTTATGCGTAAATTCTTATTTTTTATCATATATATCTCTAACGCTTTGAGATATGAAATTACTTATCATTGCAAATATGTCTATTTATAGTACAAATCTTTTATTTGAAACACATAAAACCAATAACTTTAAGCTATATGAAATTATATACATATATTTTAACTTTTTGAACACTAAAGGTTAAGTATTGCGAACGTAAAAAAAAACTAACAGGATACTCAGGGAGGCGATAATTAACTACCCTCCCGTATACACTGGTATGATCTGCACCAGGGACCTGTGCCTTCCACCTATCCAGGGTGGTAACCGCAGTTAGTATGGGAATGGAATTACCCCCATTGCGCGTGGTAAAGTAATTCCCCACTACTTGTGCATGTGATTGGAGGCGCCCATGCACTACTAACTGTCCAAGCTAGAATCGAAGCTTTAAAACCACTCACCGCAAGACCAGTGAAGCCTGGGCCCAAAAGCCAAGAACCCCACCGGTCTACCAACGCCATCACTTGACGGTGATTAAACTCGCTGGCCCACAGAGTCCAACCCATCACCACGAGCAAGCTTGCAACATGGGCTTTCGGCCCAGCCCTATGTACTACTTATAACGGAAGTCAAACAGGGGTGTACCAGTCCGTACCAAGCACCTGTAGGTAACTAATGCAAGCATCTCTGGCACGGAGAAAGGGTAGTTAGGTTAGGCCTACACTGTATTATTATAAATACATGGTGAGATCTACCTATGTCTTTATTCCTTCGCCTGGCCATTTTTACATTTCTTGCCAAACGTGATAAGACAAACTAGCGAAGCAGATGGATTTAAAACGGTCAAAAATGGCCAAAGCTGCTCTGAAGGGTCAATGAAACTCAATTGTCAAAAATTTAAAATAATACAATTTTAGAATAGATTCTTTATATACAATAAAATTGTGTATTTACAATATAAAATATTTTCATAAAAACTCATAAACATTTTGTTTGTGCTACATTATGTACAAAAAAACATTCCATGTTAGTAAATTTATTTAAATTAAGTGAGACATTCGAGTTGGTATTTAAAAATAAAAGGAACAAATATACACATTAGGACCAAAACGAAAAACAGCACGATTTGAGTTAGTAAAATATAAATACATTCTAAAGTAATTTAAAACAGTTTCAATCAAACACCATTCAGTAAAATGAGAGTGCACACAAATAATTTTATGACAATATCCAATAATCTATGGTTAACAATTACATTAAGCTCAGTATCACTCTTGTTAGATGTAATTTATAAACCAATAACTCATGCATGCCGAGTAAACATTAAAAAGGGGATAGAAAGGCGATGTCTACTAGCATAAAAAGATTTTTATTTTATTTGTTTTTACTCCCGATCAGATGCCAAGAAAATTGAATCTCCAGTTTACCTTCAAATCCCGAATCTTGGAAAAAATTATGAACATATGAGGAAATATAAATATAATAAAATAATATGAAATACAAATAGTAACTAAATGTTAACATTTTTTCTTATAATTAATTCATTATTACATTCATATGTTCAGTTAGAGGTTAAATTACTGGTCTGGGGTCTGGTTGTTAAGTTCATCCCATAATTATAATCGATTCTGAACCACCAATAAGGAGTTTTAGAGCTCTAAAATAAATTTCACTTGAAATCTTGAAAATAAATATATATATATTTATTTGAATCTCAAATCATAGATTTTCTTGAATCCTCAAATCTTGAATATCCTTAAGGATTCCAGGTCCCATTACATTTAAAACATACGACTAACATTTTCAGACCAAATAAGATCCCTTCGTCGGTAGAAGAACTCAAAACACCTAAGAGGTTTTGTTTTTTTCTTGTGTGTAGTCCTTACCTTTCTATTTCCCTTGCAATGTTTATTAAAAAGAGCCGTGTGATGACTTTTTTCCCTTTGTTTACATCCAATTGTTGCAAATGATCAAAGGAAAGAAGATCAACCTTAAGTGGCTTTACTATATCGTTAACTCTTACTTTGTTATTGTATATTTATGATTAGCTGCGGTTCTATTACAATACTGGAGATAGGATTATCATGAGATTATTAAAAAATGATTTATTACGAAGCCAAGAAGGAAAGAGTTGTAAAATTTCTAGTTAAAACTACAACAGACTAGTCTTGTTTAGTTACAATCAGATTTACATTTCTTTTTACAAAAAAGATTGTGTATTTACTCAATTAGAAAGTATACTTGCTAAAACAAAAATAAAACATGCTGCACTTTGATTATTATTTCAGAACCCTCAAAAACTTCAACTTAGATTCGAAAGTAAAATTCCAGATTCGTCAACTAAGAAGCTTTGAAGAAAAAAAAAAAGTTAAATCACATTTGTTGGTTTTTTCTAAAAAAAATTCTGCGGTTATTTCTATCACAAATTAGTGTTTGAATAAAAAAATCTAAAATAATTAAATTACATTTTGTGAGAGTATCTTCATTATCATTTTAAGATTAAATACAGCATTTTGTAAATCATATTAATACCTAAATGTATACATACTTATGCAAAGTAAAATATTTTTATCCATAATTAAATTTTTGTTCTTAAATATTCAAATTCCAATTTGGCTTAGGGAATATCTCATATTATTCGATTTTGAATTGAAAAACTGTACTTTGCATATCCCTAAAAATATAAATAAAACTTGACATTTTTCCATTTGTATTTTAATGATCCATAAATTTATCTTTGGGGAAACAAAGTTAGTCCAATTTCTATTCATTCTATAAAGTAAAAGCATAGTGACCTCTAATAAAGCAAATACAGTAAACTACCAATGAAATTTCATAATATACCGGTAATATATGAAATTTCACTTTTAATAAATAACATTTAACATTTTATAAACGATTTTCTATATTTTCTAAAATATCATTTAGATCTCAGGTACAAGTAACATGTAACATCATGAATGAAATATATTGTTACAGAAATATTTCTGAAACCCGATCGGTAGAGTGGTTTATCTATTTGAATTAAATTTTAGGCTAGTGAAATTATAAAAGCTTCCAGTTTGATACAACATTAAGTATTAGGTATCAGAGAGAACTCAAACTTCTGAGTCGAGCTTTTAATGGACTGCAATTTCGAGCTTCATGTATATTGGCTTATTGTGTCTAGTGGTTAATGATTCATTGTTTACTCTTCTCTTTACTTGTCCGGATGTTATCTGTGCGGTTGGGGTGAAAACGGAGTGTTGAGGTGCAAGGGTGGAACCCAACAAAGGAGCTAGTGTGCAGACATCTTGGAATTTAGAATGTGATTAAGGTCACATCAACAACTGAGCAAAATGGTTGCTGAATGTAAAGATAAAGAATACTAGATGACTTTAAGGAAATAAGAAAATTCTGGGAGATTAAGGAGGTAGAGGATTGGCGGTCTAAGTTCACTGACAAAAGGAATGGAGCTGTTGTAAGACATAATAATAATAATAATGATAATAGAGATACTCAGGTGTTTTTTTTTGTAAAACTGGTATAACACAAATAGCTGAGTGCCAACTGTACTATATACATCTTATGTATCTTTAAAGAAAACCTCTTTTTACTTTTTGAAGTATGTTTCGTTATATCTATACGGAATAAGGTACACGAAAGATGGATAGAAACACAATATGGCTTTCACAATGGAACAAAGATCACACTTTATATTGCTACCGCTGGACGAGGTAATGCTTGCCTCTTGAAGAAAATCAATGATTACTGTCCAAGCCTTCGACTTAGGTTTAGTTATAACAGAACACATCGAAAGTTTTAACTTTCTTCTCTGAGCTAATGCCAAGGTCAGTACGAAGCAAACAGCAGCTTTGCGAATAGGAAGGGAAGTGCATGTTTTCTATAACATTAAATTCTAACACCCAACCTTATTTTTATTAGTATCGTTTAAAGATTGTACTTTAGGACTAACCTTTGGGTTGTGAAATCAAGGCGAAGATATTATAAAGTCAAAAGCCCCGACTAATCACAGTGCCCCTCGACGCGGAATTTAGAAATTTGTCATGAAAGGTCCTTTAAGGTTATAGGTATTCAATAGGAAAGAATAATGCGAAATTCAACCCCATAAGGGAGTGAAACAGGGGTTGGGACATTTTAAAATAAATTACTGTATCTTCCAAACCGCTTGAGCTGGAACAATTAAACTTGGCAGAGGTAGAGGTAGTATTTTTGGGTAACGGGCCAGAGTAAATTTGAGATTTTTGAAATTCAACCCTTAAAGGAGTGAAGCGGGAAAGGGGTGGTTATTCCGTATCTTCCAAATCGCTTGAGCTGGAAAGATGAAACTTGGAAGCAAGGTTCTTTTCAGGTGACAGATCAGATATTCATTGGGATTTATTAAAATTCAACCCTTTAGAGCGTAAAATGAGGAGGGAGTGGTTTTTGAATAGTTTCTAAATGACAAAAGATGCAAAACCTAATGCGAAGCAGAGGTTATTTAGTAGTATAGATTTATTGAACTCAAAATCGGCTCAAGTGAAAAAACTTGAACTTGCAGACTCCTGGAAGATATCATGTCAATTATGTTTCTTGTACTCGCAAAAACTGAAACTGATTCATATGTGAGAAATGCACCTTAATTCTTTAAAAAAAAGGTATTTTTATATTTTTTTCATCTTTAATCTACCATAGGAGACACAAATATAATTAATACCTTACAATATTTTATACAAGGAAAATATACACTTCTTTTTTTTCCTTCTAAGCAGTCAAAGTAATGGCTGATTTATGGCATTGGTTTTAAATATTAGAGGTGTGTGAAGATTCGAAAACTCTTGACTTGGCTTAAAATAATTGTCAATTTTGACTTATACAACAACCACCAGCGTTAACAAATAATAAAAAGCTTTGATGATAAAATAATATACATTCATAATTAATTTTGGTCAATTTTGTGCTGTTGTGTAACCTCATCGTACCTGGCACCAATGGAACAATTATATGATGATGATGATGATGATATACCGTGAAAGCTGATAAGCTTACTTTTCATTGTTTCAATATGGTGTAGCTTATGAGATAGGGCTATATTGTGATTCGTCAATCCCAGAATGTTATCTTTAATGTTAAATTGAGTGTACATCACAAATCAATGTTCACATGACAAAAATATGAAGTGATAGAATTGTTTGATTTATCGTATTAGGACCAAAAATGTTAAAAACTTTTTTTTACAACAAACATTTTGTGAATTATATTTCTCTCTTATAAGAAAAATATCTATTCACTTTTTGAGGTATTTTGTTATATTTTGAAAAAAAGTACAGAAACGTTGGATAGAAAACATATTAAAGGGGACGAACCTAATATGGCTTTTACAATTAAAAGAAGAACACAGTTCACACTTTACATTGCTGCCACTCGACAAATAGTTAATTACTGCCTCTTAAAGAAAATCAATCGTTACCGCCAAATCCTTTGACCTAGCTTTAATTCCATTGGAACTTATCAGGAGGGAGGGTGAAACGTACAATGCAACTCACAGGGAGGGAAAAAGGAAAATTTAAAGAATTATAGGGCACTAGGGGATTAGGCAGTAATTATCGATTTTCTCCAAAAGGCAGCAATGTGAACTGTGTTCTTTTTTTCATTGTAAATGCCATATTGTGTTAGTCCCTTTATAAGTTTCTATCCACCTTTCCTGTACCTTCTTCCAAATGTAAATCATATTTAGTAAGTACTGTAAATAAGCACAGAGTAAATATTTTTCAACAATTGATAATAAAAATAATCTAGCTTTGATTTGGATATATTTCATATATTCAGTTTAGTTTGCCATCAAACCATAAAATAATCTCACACACCTCTAATAAATATAAACATTGGTCAGTACTCGGTTACGACAAAACATAAAGAATTGGAAATTAATTCATAGCTTAGTTTAACAGAGCATTGCATTTGTTGACAATTATACGAGAACAGCCCATCCAAAAGGTGAGACAACTTAATCAATAATCTATTAGTCTTAGGACCGACAAATAATCATGTCCATTCCACACTAAATAAGCTAAAATTCTTAAAAAATAAATTTGTCTTATTTTTAAAAACTGAACTATTTAAGATGTACAACCTGCGACATCCTAGCAACCAGGTGGATCTGTCTTGATTATTTCTATAATTTCTAAAATCAATTTTTTATAAAACTAGGATAAAAACCCAAGGAGTCACAGTAAAAAAAATCCTACATATTAACTATGTAAAAAAAATAGATTTTTTTGGAAATACATACAAAAGATTTAAATCATTTAATCTATATAAAACCTAACACATTAAAAGAAGGTTACCTAAAAAAGGATTGTGATTATTAAGAGATCAACATGACATTTAGTCTGCTCAGTAGAAATTCACACATGGTTAAAAACCACTTAAAAAAAAAAGAACCTCTAGTAGAACTTATCTTGAGGTTCACACCGGTCTGTCAGGAACTTGAGCTGGTACAGGGACCAGAGGTACGGCCACTTTATTGTCGGGCGGGGTTTGCGGATTGGACACTGGATCTCCACTGTTGTTCCTCTGTGGCGAGAGCAGTTCTTGGCGGTCCCTCTCTCGCTCCCGTCCGGGCCTGAAAGCTTCTAGAAGAGCCTCCACTCGCTCCTCTGTAGGGCCCCATCTTTGGTAGCCAGAGTTGTTTTGAAGCCATACCACCAGCGTTCCGTGCGCAGAACGCACATTCAACTCACTCCTATAAAATAAGAATTTGTTTTGGTGAAATATCTTCAATATTTCAAGTTCTAATATCACGACAGTGCATAATAATAGAGGACAATAGCAAATTTACTGGCAGATTTAAAAAATAAAAAAAAATATTCAAAGATTTTTTTAAAGAAACAAACAATAAGCAAAACCATAATGGTTCCCCCCCCTCCCCCACTATTCAACTAATCCATATTTAGTTGAGCTAACATTGTAAGGATGAGTAAGGTAGAATTTAAAGGAAATGTTAACCATATTTGTGAGGGGGAGTGGGGAACCATTTAGGAAAAATAATTCTCAGCCCACTTGGTCGGGATTCGAACCGACTCCCTTGTCACCGTCAAATGAGCCTGTCCATGTACCTGCCGAGGTAGGTAACAATGGGCTGTATTCTTGAGTCCACTTCTTTTATCTAAAATCTGAATCTTTTATGCGACTTGCAATTCTGAATTTTAGAAAGGAAAAAATAGGAATAATATACTTTCCTGCATAAATATTGGTATAATTTCTTTCTCCCTTGCCTCAACCCCTTTTTCAATCTGTAAGTTGCTTTAGAAAATATAAATAACACCAAAAGTTCAAAATTTTATATTATATTGTGGAACTATATTCAGTTATAGTTTAAAGGAGCACTATTCATATTCAACCAAGTGTTAATTTAATGATGTTGGGCTTGGTATCCAACATCAAGAATTAGGTTAAGACAAGCTGGTAAAATGCAGCATACTGGATCTAAACTATCCCACATGATACAAGCATACATTTTGGAGGTTTTCTACATGAAAAATAAAAAGTCTCTACTTTACCTCTAGGTAAAAACTTGCACAGACACCCCAAAGTTGTATATTAGCCTCGGAAACAACACGTTATTTATCTGTTTCAGCTCGTATCTTGCTCTTAATTTAGACTTCATATCGTAACTTCTTCCCATTTCATTGTTTACTTGAGGTGCCAAGGAAACCTTCTTTACAACACAATCACTCACTTGCGGATCTACCACGGATGATGTTAATAATAAAAATAATAACATTAAAATTAGGGAAAAAAAGGACATACTTAGAGATGAGATGCTGGAAGCCGTGTCGATACTCGTGTTCGAACGCAGGTACGACCACCTGTTTCCTCTTGAAGTGACTAGCCTCAAGTTTGAGAAGAGCGTTGGGGGCCGGGTCCCTCCACTCTGGTATGAATACTATGAAGGAAAGAGGCTCCGGCGAGTCGGCTAAGAGCCGCTCAAAATGATTCACCATTGCTTCCATTAACTCTTCGCAAAATGGAGGGTTCGCTTCAAAAGATCCACTTACTGGTTTAAAATCCAAGAATGGCCTGGAAATAATTTTTTTTTAAATAGTTATTATATTTTTATTTTTTTCAGCAGCGCTTCTTACTACTCATTTTGTGTACACGCCTTACAGTTGTACTAATGTATGTCTGAAATAATTATTTGATTTCGTCATACAAAGCATGACTAAATCTTATAGCTTGTAAATTATTGTTAAATAACTGACCATCTTTACTCATTAATTGTTAAAAAAAATGGTTAAATTTTACTTGATTTTAAGATGATCTAACACTATTCTTGTGGTAAACCAGACTGCTGACAACGGGGAGATCGAGTTTCGTATCTCGGTCAGGTGTAACGAGGGTGTTTTCCCTAAATGGTTTTCCACTCTCCCCCCACACAAATTCGGTTACACGTCCTCTAAATATAACATTCCTGATATTTAAAACCATTGGCATAATTAATACATAAGTGTATAACCCAAACTGGTAGTAAGACACAGTGCTTGGTATTACCAAGTTCGAAATAAATCTGTAAGTTACATCATTCTGAGTCTATCTAAATTGTTAAAATATACATGATTTATACCAATAAAGTAGACTAGAATATGAATGGATTTTTACTGTCTTTTTTTCTATTCAAGCCGTATATTTTCAACTACCGACTTGCTAGGCCTGTCATAGCTTCATATGTCTTATAATATAACTTAAAACTAGGACAGGCACAACAACCAGTCCCCGGCCATTGATTCACCACCACCAATGATAAATTTTTTGTCCATGCCAGGAATTGAATCCAGGACCCTTAACTTAGTAGAAAGACACACTACCGATTGAACTAAAGTGTTGGATGGTTTTAAGAATCAGTAAGCAAAATGCTGATGATCATATAATAAACCTATTGTGCCATTTCCGGCCGATGATCTGAATTGGCCCAGCTCTAGTTTAAAACTCTAATATGATTATAAATTAATAAAAACAAAAAAAACAACAGCTACATACCCCCTTGATCCAAAGTAGCTGTCTGTATCGGGAAAAACAGAACAATACTGTTTAAAGTAGCAGTTGAGTGGGGAAGCAAAGCACTCGAATGTAACACCAAACATCCTGTTCAGGCACTCAAACACTGTCACTGGAAGAGCACCTTGCGTCCCTTGGCCCTCATTCAAGCTACCGCCGAAAAACGCGTTGTAGCGTTTCAGCATGCACCATACACGAGGAAGAAAATATTCAAACTTTTTGTCATCAAAGCTGCTGTACCTATACAACTGTTCCTATAATCAAACCAAGTGTTGAGGTAGAAACGTTTTCACTTTATTCAAACAACAAACTTACACATTGTTTTTTTGTTGCTAAATATCGCAAATTATGAAGGAATATAACAAGGCAAAAAATCTAACAACGAAAAAAGTATCCAATATTTTTTTTGGACAATGGTTAAGGTGTATTATTTGACAGGCATGTCTTTGATATTGATACCACTGTGGTTATTTTAATAAATAATAATTTTTCTCGACGACCCGGTTTTTGACATCCGAATTATCGATGCTCTATTGTATATTATTATTATTATTATTATTAGCACCGCGTCTTACTACCCTTTCAGGTTATACGCACTTACGCTAATAAGTAATGGTAGGGTGATTGTGAGATGAAATGGAGGACCTACAGTTTAACGTGGAATCAGAACCACGGTGGAGGCTTGGCATTCCCCACATTCACAAGATGTCTTGTTAGAGGTGAAGGAAGGGTTTGGTAATCAGATAAATCTGTGCCGGGACCAAGGATTGAACCCAGGCCGCCAGCACAGAAGTTTGACACCTTACCTCTAGACCGCTAGGTCACCTAATGTATATTGGTTTAATGATTATCAACATTAGTGCTCAACTAACCAGTTTCTGAAGATGTGTCGTGTTGATAGACATAGTGTCACCATTGAACCTCAGCAAAGTCTGGTCACGTTCCGACAGATAGTCTATTTGAGGGAGCAACCTTGGACATTGGATCGCAAATTGTATAGGGTAGCACCAGACCTTGCGCAAGGTGGGTATCTGAACGGGCGCAGTTATCTCTGAAACACACAAAAACACAAATAATGTCAAATGGGGGTCTCGACAGGTACTGTCGATAAAAAAAAATTACATCAGGACAGGATCAGGACTGGGGATTGGGGGGAAGACAAGACAGTCAATTTCTAAAGTTCTGTAGAGTTATGTCAGTGTAGAAACTCTGTACAATAATGTAAAGTAAGTGATAGTGATGGTTTTAAAGATATTTTTAATTATTGATTTTTCAGAAATCTATCTATGCCTCTATTATATTGCATCAATCTGGCAACACTGCAAGTTTTCAGTTATATTTCAAATTCTTCAAAAAGCATGTAATGTAGTTCCACATTATATCATTTTTTGCGTTTTCTTTATTTCTCCTTATATGAAAAGGAATATTTCCGGATATTAAAACAATGTGTAACCGTGGAGGTGTGAAGAAGTTGTAGAAGTGTTAAAAGTGAAAAAAGAAATGAAGAGAGAAGTGTGCTTGTTCCTATCCTATCCTAATCTAACCATCCTTTCAGGTTGGTCTCCTTCACTATCACCTACTTTACAATATTGTACAGTATTTCTCAATTATAGTTCATTTACATGTACCTGTAATGCTATAGTGTTAATAAAGTATTCAATAAAATCAATGTTCATTAATAAAAATAAGCATTGACCAAAAATTAGTGTATAATTAATGATTTATTATATATTCAAGCATTAAGCATCTTTATAACTCTTCCAACTATCCTTTTCCCTCCTTGATAGTTTTTGAACAAATTGTTAGATTTTAGCAAAACTTGGTAGACACTTAAAATAATATACGGACATCTAAAGTACTTCTTATTTACCTTTGAACTAAGTACCATTTCCAAGGAAAAAATATTGCGATTTTTGGGGCTGGTCTTATGACTCCTGGATAAATATTAATCTGGCATATAAATATTTGTATCTTGTCGATAAGTTAAAAGTGGTGGTAAAAACATATGGTTTTAATAAACAGTTTGTGTTTGGTGGTTGACATATCCCTAACATTAGAGTACATTTTAAGAGCAATATGTTGAAGTTTGGACAGAACATATATAAAAACTTCTTTGGATAAACCTATTAATTCACAGGTTGCTAGGCATCCTGCCAAACAAACAATATTAACAATATCATATAAACAGGGTAAGTTTATTTAGTGAAAATACTAAAAATCAGATGTGTCACATTTAAACTTGCCGCTAGAAATCAGCTGTACCGTCAAATCAAACAGACAAAATATAATAATAATAATAATAATAATAAAAAAACTTCCACCAATCAGTTACTAACCAGCTTGATAACATAGATTGCATTGGTGGAAATATTCAATATTTTCTTCGGCCAGAATTGTATGTATAACAGGTAATAGGTTTTAATAATCTAAAACTGTATGACCCTTGACTACTGCTACACTAAGTTTGTTTATTTTGAATAACTCAAATATTGGGATAAGAAACTGTCACAGTAACTTACAAATTTACTCGCCAAACTAAAAGTTGAAATTAAATAACAATTTTGAAAATAGTGTTCATATACAGTTCTAAAATAAACATATACCCAAAGAATGACAACATTAGGAATATAGATGGTTTCTAGAATCTTCGAATCCTCAAAATCCTAGAGTCCCGAAAACAATGGTGGCAGAACCTGTCGCTGATCAATTTTATTTCTCCTCTATGCTTAACTTCCATTAAACAAAGAACTCATTATTATGTGGCAAGTTCCAACAATTCACATGATAGGTTTAAACAATGTTAGTATGGTGCGAATGGAAGACATTATCACCCAAAATGAAAGTTAAATATTAATCATTAATATTTATCCACCCGACCAACACACATAGCTGATTTAATTTTAAATATTGAGATCCTAAAAAACCTACCTGGTATACCATGTTCTTTAAGAAGTTCGCTGTGTTTCTCTTTCACTTTTTTGGCATGTTCCGCAGATAAATGATAAATTTTTAAGCATATTCCTTCCACTGAATCTTTCACCGTTTCTGTGAGATGTGGCTGGCATTGTTGCTAATATAAAAAAAAAAATTGTGAGAGATATTTAAACACATTTATAAAAATAATAAGCTAACAGACCATCAGAAAGAAATCATAACTTTTGACAATATTCACATAATTTAAAATTTAATATAATACAGGGTTGTTCTGAAACAATTAGACAGTTAGTAACTTGAAAAATAATATTTTAACTGAATAGTAAATATTCACTAGCTAAATAAAAGCAAATTATATACTACAACTTTTCCCTTTTTGTCACTTAGGTGAGCTTCATTGGAAGTCAGGCATATCTCAGCACGTTGGCCATCACTTTCTTCAGTGTAGATAATCTAATTTTTTCCGCCCCACTATGTATGAGGGTGGAAGCGAAGCATATTTTGAAATATTTAAGACAGTAATATTTGTTTGGTATGGAATGCCAAGCATTCCCCAGATTTATTTGGGAAAGTTTGAAAATATAGCCTTTAATCGAGTGTACCCACCTTCATATGGGCCAACCTATCTTGGAAATCTTCGTAAGTAGCGCCGACAGTCCGCCTTAGCCATTGGAAAGTATCTTCTACACTCCATTTCACAACCTTTCGACTTTCTGGTGATGCATTTCTTACAGGAGAAAACAAAAGCAAATAAGCAGATTTTTAAAAAAAACTATGATATTTTTTAGTTTTAATTATTCATTTATTGATTGACGGATGTTTAAATGAACCTAGGCTCTTTATAAAAACAATATAATTTGGTCAGGATGAATGCTTCAGGTGTAAAAAGTATAATACCATTTTTTAAGAGAGAACAAAAAATTAATTGAGATAAAACAGAAAGGAAAGAAGACACCCGAGTCATCATCTTGGTGCTTTTATGAAAATAGAGCGAACAAAAAAAAAAAATTAACATTTAAATTTGCTAAAAGGTAGTTTAAAACTAACAAAGGACATGATAGTCAGCATGTTAGGGCTTTTAGAACAAAATTAACAACATTCACATTAAAATTCCCAAGTAGTAGTTAAAGACCAAGATTATCTTATATTTAAATGTGCTCGAATATAATAGGTAAATAGGAATGTTTAAAAAAGAACACAAAGGAAAAAAAGGTACAAAAACATCATCATTCATATCTTTAAGATTTTAATAAATCCTCTCATAGTATAAATGTGGATAGCTCAAACAATTTTAATAAAAGAGTTGAACAATAAATATATGCATAGTATAGTAGGCTACAGTGAATATGTGTTGAATGCAGAAGTAACATTTTAATAACAAGCTTACAGCACTATGTTCACTAAGTATAGTATCGGATATATTAAAAGTGACTCTTAAAAAATAAACAAGTGTTCAATTTCCCTTACCGTGACTCGATCATTGTTTTAGCTGCCTCTGCGTACTTGGAAAGTTGTTTCCTAGCATCTCCTGTAAACTTGGGCCTGACCAGTTTGATCGGAATATCGTTCATTATCTCCTTGTACATGGACATAGATATTTCTGGGAAACAATTGCTAGGGAGGAGAGGGTCGGTACCTGAATCAATCACCTTTCTTTCCATCAACCAACGATTGAAAGAATCCTTTGGTCCGTTAATGGCTGAAATCAATAATCAATATTTATTTAGCACATACATTATTTTTATTGAGATACATTTACAAGAATAAAAAAAAGTGTTTGAGGAAGCTCTTTGTTTAAAATTTGTTCATGTCGTGATGTTAGCGCAATTCTTTTATTGATACATGATTTATATACAAAGTGGCCCAAAAGTTCCATAGATTACAATAACTGTGATATTTTTGTGATTTCTGGATGAGAACTTTCGTCAATGGATCGGCCGTACGACATCTACGAAATGGGCTCCTTGATCCCTGGATCTCAATGCAATGGATGCAGTGTGAAAACACATGTAAGCGAACGTGAACAGTGTGAAAATCGGAGACACACAACATCTGTGTCAACAAATTGTTTCCGAGTGACATGATATTCCATCGGACTTGGTGACCTGCATCCTGTGAAGGAGGGGTGAACACCTTCAGTTGTGTTTTGACACTGATGGTCATCGCATTGAACAAATATTGTAATCCATCCTATGATGCAGAACTTTCGGGCCGCCTCCTAGGTATATAAATGCATTCCCACAAGACTCCCAATTTGTTTCAGTACCATAATAAAGTAAGTAAAATAGACTTCCCATTGATGGAAAATATATATTTTATAACATTGTATCGCCACATTTGAATAATTAAAAAAACTTAAGTATTCTAAGATGCGTTAAGAAAACAAACCTTCTCTTGAATGACAAAGTTCTTGATAACAATGCCGTAGTTTGGATGCAAGGCTGCACCTGAATGCTTCAATCTCAGGATGGGGGTGTGGCAAAGTCGTCGGAGGTCGTTCATATATTATAATATTAGTTTGAATCTCCAAATCCCAAGGACCACTACAAAAAAAAAAATTAAGAAAGAACCTGAGACAAAAACATTCATTTTATATTTTATTTCTTAAAAGTATAGAATATTTAGCCTTTGCATAAGCACCATAACTAAGTGATTGGTACATTGCAACCTCATTCCCACGATCTCTTGTAAGGGAGGGGATCAGGGGTGAAGAAAATTTAAGGAAAATTGTGCAATGATTTACTTTTTGATTCTCATGACCAGGAACATTAAACAAGCTTGATTAGTCAATACTCTTATCCTTTATTTGCACGGCTTTTTAACACACACACACACACACACGCACGAGTCCTACATGTCGCTAATATATTGTTTTACATATGTGGAAGAAAAAAGAGGAATGGTGGATCGAAAACATATAAAAGGAACAAACACAATATGGCTTTTAAAATGAAAGGAAGAACACAGTTCACACTTTACTTTGCTGCCATTGGACAAAGGGGTAACAGCTACCTTTTGTAGAAAATAGATTGTTACTGACCAAACCCCCGATCTAGGTTTCATTCTATTGGAACTCATCATGAGGGAGTGTGAAATGCGCAACACAACTTCATAAAAGAGGAAACCAAAGGATACAAGAAGGAGAAAAAGAAAATTGCTAAAGAATGATAAGACACTCGGATAGGAACAAGTAAAAGTGGTGATGAAAAAGGAAATAGAAAATGTGGAAGATGAAATAAGGCAAAGTATTAAGTGACCCTTTTTTTTTTCACTGTGTCTAAGTTTAGGTTTGGGTTTCAACCATACATTAATGGAATAGGTATGAGTAGGGTGTAATTTTAAAGGAAACATTCCTGCATTTGTATGGAGGGAAAGTGGGAAACCATTTAAGAAATACCACCTTCAGTATACTCAGCCTAGATTCGAACCCCAATCTCAGTGTAACAAACAATCCGGTCTAACACATTATTCAAGTCGCAAATTAAATGGTTAGGTTTGTTCATTTGGTTGTTAGATACGTTAAAATACACATTAGATATAACGTTCTAATATCCAAAGAATTACAATATCTAACAGGTATTGAATATTGCACATTCAAATATTAGATTTATAAAACTGTGATATTTAATCTTTCACCTTGATTAAAGATTTTATTTATTTATTTGAGGTGTTTCGCAAGCACTTTCTAAACCAAATGATTGTATCAATACACAAGAGTTTCTATGAGCGAGAGCGAAAGGGCCTACCAATTTTGCCGTGAAAGGTATTTTCACATAACTTCCAGGGTTTTTAAATGCCATAATCGACCAGGTACCGACGTTTTTTTTAAATTATTGATAAAACCAGAAAATAGCACCACAAAGAATTAGTATTTTACCAAAAATTAACTTCCCCATTTTAAATTTTCTCCAGTAAAATTGTGAAAACTTTATGGAGTCTTTGGCATAATGCCAACCTACTAGATTGATTATTTGTTAGTTAACCCATTTCTATAAACATTTTATCTATGCAACTAGATTATTTGAGAGAACACTTACGCCAAAATAAACTTCTTTGGCATAGGACTTCCAACTCCTTCTTCAGACGCTCTTCTCTTGACAGGTAATGGTCCAGGAGGGCCGTTTATTGCAGGGGGTGGGTTGCAAATGCCCAAGGGATCCGTAATTGGATCAAACTGAAATATTGCAATCAATCAATTCAAAAGTGTTGTAACAGTTTTTGCTCTGTCTTTCACTAACTGTACAGTTTATCTACATTTAATTAACCTTAATGAGGAAGGGATGAAGAAGATATAAATTCTAATCAATGTAACCACATTTGTTTATAGAGAGAGTAGGAAACTCTTTTAGGAATAAACACACTAACTACTCGCAGTTGAAATGGATTTCTGAAGTTCAGCCAGAAAATCAAGATAATAAGAGGGCAAGGAAAACAGAGATTCAAAGATGGATGCACACTGAGACAACTATACCGAATGAAATTAATTATTCGAATATTGAATTTATTTCACAAAAGTAATTTGTTCAAGTTCCTCAGCAAACAACTCTAAAGTGGTTAATATTCACACTTTTCTTTTAACGTTATTTCAAATGAAAATAAATTTATTTGAAATTGTTAAATAAACATTTTTTATATAATTTCATTCCTGGAAAGTAAGATAATGACTGAGAAAGTTTATGTCTTTAATAATTCTTGCATACTTTAAATAAAGCACAAACTTTTCCAGACATGTCATAATTTTATGTTGACATTGTTGATCACTAGGATTGCCCTGTATTTTCTTTTTAGCACCGCGTTTTACTAATCAATTGGGTTGGACACACTTATGTACTAATTAGGCTAATAGAGATTAAGAATGTTATATTCAGAGGAAGAGTACTCACATTTTAATGGAGGGAGAATGATTTAAAAAAAAAAAATTAAACACCCTCAGTACACTCGACCTAGATTCAAACCGCATTCTCCCCATCATAGACAGCCTAGGCTGCATCCGAATAGTCAAGTACACTTGACTTGATGCAGTCTTAATAATTTTACACTTCTCGCAGTTTTCATAGCGAAGACTGCATCAAACTATTCAAACAGCAACACACTTGGGCCCACAGTGCTGCTTCCTACCAAATAACTTAGAAACTATGTAAAAGCCATCTATTAGCTCTAATGAAAACAAATTATTTGTGTATGTCGGTGCTCAAGCAGACGAAACGATAATACTAAAACAATTGCTAGTCAAACACCGCACCAACACGTGAGAAAACAGCATGGCTCATAGCTTTTCGTATCCATGGTTACCAAGACCTCTAGAAGACTGCATCGGTCTAGTCTGCGACTATTCGGACAGATCTACACTTGGTCACGTGATTGCCAATGTAGCTATCAACGCCACACCGCATAAATAGACTATTCGGATACAGCCTTAGTCTACTGGCGAGACTAATGCATTAGACCATGCGGCCACATAAGTGGTTGTCCTGTATTTGATTGATTTTAGACATACAATCAAAAGTGCACAATGAGATGGAGGTTCAAACCATAACTCTAGCATCAATTATAAATGTAGAAAGTTGAGCATGCACTGTAGCTACCTATGACTGACCACTGCATAGATACATATCTGTATTACCTGGTTGGATCTTAAGAAGGCTTAGTAAAAATTTACCTCCAACATACAGTGAGATAAACTTCAGCCAACTTCAAGTCACGAAAATACTAACCTGCGGTTTTAAAAGCGGCGTTTCCCAAAGAGACTCTCCAGTGAGTTTGTTCCAGAAGTAGGGGCGATTCTCGCGCTTACTCCAAAACTTGCGCCAACCTTGCTGAAGTAGTTCTGGAGGAAGATCATGTTCCAGGAAGGCGCCAGCTGGCACTCCCTGTTGTACAATAAGTTATATATTTCAAATTATTATTCATGTTGAATGAGCCATGAAGCATTATGATGGTATAATATATGGTATTTGTTATTGTAGTGTTTATTATGTGAGCATTTTAAAGGGGTTTATTAGCACCGTGTCTTAATACTCGTTTGGGTTATACACTTATTTACTAATTGCACTAATAGTTTTAGGGACTAATAAGGTTATATTTAGAGGAAGTGTACCCACGTTTGTGTGGAAGGAGAGTCGAGCCTTATTGATAGATATTTACATTCTGCTTGTTCACAAATGAATATGGTGAATTTATTTAAGGTCCCCACACAAGAGCGGATGTGGTGGTTATCATGATCGCACACACAGAAGTGATTAGCTTGCGACTTATAGTCTACAAATACATAATGTATTTTATAGAAATGCTTATGGCAGCATTCAATGACGAAGAGTAGTAAGTCAGACATATTTGAGTTGTAAAGAAAAAAAATCATGAGAGCAAGTAAAATAATTTCATTCTTTTTTTTCCCCAGGAAAAATAAAATAAAATGTGAACTCTTAAAATGAACCTGCTTTTTCTAGTTGTCTGCTTATTTCATCCAAGATTTTATCCATCTTTACTATATGTTTGTAATCGGGGTGTGACTAATCATGTAAAATGCCATTTATATTCACTAACTTATTTCAATAAGTTACACCACTCCTGAACTCTGAAAAACTGGGCAGAGTTGACGCGGATGGTGATCAAACTCTACCCGCAGAATCTGAGTGCCGCTGCAAGGTAGAACGACGCTATACTGCCCATAATGTTACCCGCCTGTACGGTGCCTGTCTGACCACGTCTAGTAGAGGACATATTTTGAATAGAAGTCATTTTATTGGTGTGCCGAAAGATGGATTAAAAAAAAGTGCTATTTTAACGGGGAAAAAACAAAAGTAAGCCCACTATATGGAACCGTAGCAAATACATTTTGGCAGTGTTAATTTGAGAAATGTTAACTTGCATAGTTAAGGTGTCTTTTGTCTAGAAATTTGTTAGTAAAAAATGGAATTAAAGTAAAATGTATGTAATATGACCATGCATATGTAGAGCCTGATTACAAGCTTTGAATAAGAACTTTAAATATTTTTTAATTGCCAGCAGGGTGACCTGGTGGTCTAGGGGTAAAGTGTCAGACTTATGTACTTGGGTCCGGGGTTTAATCCTCGGTCCCGGCACAGATTTATCTGATTACCAAACCCTTTATTCACCTCTTACAAGACGTGTATTAATCACAACTTGTGAATGTGTGGAATGCCAGGCCTCCACCGTGATTTGGATCCCACGTTAAACTGTAGGTACGTTAAACTGTAGGTCCTTCATTTCATCTCACAATCACCCTACCATTACACATTAGTGTAAGTGCGTATAGCCCGAATGGGTTGTAAGACGCAATAATAATAATAATAATAATAATAATAATAATAATGATGAATTGCCAGCAGAGGGAAACTTGTCCCAATTTTCCTGAAACTCAAAATTCAAGCTGAGCTCCCAGTTCTCCCACCAGTTGCTACACTAAACTTTATTTATCATCTCGCTGAGACATATATTGGTAAAGTGATCTACTTTCCTTTGCCTTCCCTTGTTTTGTTGAAATGGTAATAATTGTTTACTGTGTATGCTATTTCTCCCAAATCTCTAAGGAGTGAAAGGATTGGTTGTTACAAGTAGGCTATTTTATAAATTTATTTGTTCAGAAAATGAATAGGAATTTAACATTTCCACGTCCAGGCGGTGAATAAATTATCAGTCAAATGTTTGAAACAAGTGTTCCAAAAACTATACCTATTGTTTTTAATCATACCTTAGCTAGTTCTGTAAATATAATTGGGTAATTTTACAAAAAAGAATTGTACTTTTGTAGCGTCGCTATGACCTACAGCTAGACGCTGAAAACTTACATGAGGTGTTTGTGGCATTTGAGGAGACTGGGATGGATGAGCCATAGATGTATCCAACCCAACCGAGGGTGGAATTTTGATTGGCGAGGGAACCAGCACTTGTACATTGTCATGAATGTGTGAATGCTGAAGAGGACCCACTTGAGACAGAGCATCCCAAGCTGATGTACTTGGATGATCTTGTTTTCCGCTGATCTCATTCATTTCGATGTCAAAATTTGTTAATCCTTAAATAATGAGAGATAACTATTTAACTGATCCGCGAAATTTAACCAACTAATAAAAACATAATTTTAAATAAAATAACCAACTTTAATAAGATTGAAATTTAGTAATAATATAATTAATGACAGTGAAAGACACAATTAATATAGAAGCATTTATCACAACAATATTTAAAGTAAGTATTTTTGATCTTTGATGGGCTATTTTATTAACTTATTACTAACTACTCATTTAAACAATTACTTTAATAATTACCAATGAAAGTGTGATTAGACAACTTGTGTCAAACTTACATACAGTGGATTGTTTACAAACTCACTAAAAACACAATAAACTCATCACAAAAAACAACATTAGTTTGAACTTTACACATGTAATTTTTATCAAATATAAGTGTCCCATCTTTAGTATTCATAATTAGCTACAAACAATTATATTTCACATCAGTTAATACAAATTCATTCATGATTTTGAAATCTCGACAAAGTAATCCCCACCCAAGACGACGCCATTTGCTCTCAGCTGAAGAATGTCACGTGATCAAAATGTCTTGTTGGCGTCAAGTTTTCTTATTGGTGGAATAAATTTGATTTTTTCAATTATTTACATTTAATAGCCAACTCAAAGAATTAAATTTTACACTTTTTATTTAATCTAGTATGTCAAACTAAAGTGTTACGATGTTATTAAAAGAACTTTGATTTAAATTAACAGTAATATTGTATGTAAAAATATAATATTGTCCAAAAAACTGTTATATTTCGTTAACAAATAATTATTTTCAATAATCTTTTATATTGGTAAAACTTTATGAATGGTTGACTTAATAAGTTAAGTGCCAAGCAAGTTAATAAAAGGCGTACGTCCTTTTTAACTCATTTTTAATGTTAGCAATTAAAAATTGAACAAAACATATAAACACATATATAATTATTAATACTTTGGTAAAAAGTGGTGAAGTTTTAAGGAAATCTCATAATTTGTACACTTTGCGAAATTGCAAAATGTCTGTAGCATTTGTTCAACGAGGGAGACAAGCTCCGAACCCAGCTCAAATTCAAAAAGTAAGCCGATTTATTATTATGTCTACTTACGTGCTTCAATAAGAGTGAATGACATGTATAATTATATATCGCATTATGGTTGCACTACATTTGGTCTATTTGGTTACTTTATGCCTATTTAATTTAGATCTACCGGTAAAAATAAATTTTGTCGGGTAGAGAACGCTTACTTTTTTTTTTAGAAACCTTGCCATCAAGTGTCTAGCTAGAGTGTAATCAAGTGCAGGGATGAGGAACCACTGTTCACATGTGGCCTTTTGAGATGTTGGATATTTCATCACTTGTGTATCTTCCTTAATTTAAATGATATATTCTCAAATAACATGTAGTTTAATAAAATAAAATAAAAAATCGCTATCCTTAAAACCTAATGTTCTAAAATTAATCACATCTATTGATCTATCTATTGTTGACGCACTATCATATTTTGGCCAAATGTTGTACTGTAGGCATGCATTTACATTCCTGCCTTTGTTTATGACAGAGTAATTATGAACTCTAACTCAACAAACTATCCTAAGATTATGCGGTGTCATGCATCAACTTCTGAGTCAAGAGTTTAATGGGAAAATACCTAGGTGGCATAGATAGTATGAGCTAAACTACCGAGGACGGGGAGATGGAGGTTCGAATCTCAACCGGATGAACGGGGGAGGAGGCGGGGTAGGCGGGGTGTCCCTAAATGTTTTCCCACTCTCCCTCCACACAAATGTTGGTTCACTTCCTCTAAATTCAACCTTCCCAATTCTTAACCCATTAACATAATTAGTACCTAAGTGTATAAACTGAATGGGTAAGACGCGGTGCTAAATAATGAGAAAATACTTTTTTCAGCGAAATTATGTGGTTTGATGAAAAACTCAGTTTGAATGAGAGAAAGGACTATTAAATAATTCATTAATTTTTATCATTCTAGCCTATAACCCTATGGTTTTATACTCCTAGGTTACAAAGGATTTTCTTTCTCTGGAGTATATAGTTAGATCAAAAAGTTTGGCCATTGCTGGTTTAGTACAAATATTATTTGTGATTACTTTTTTTTCGACAAAAGTACCTGTTTTTAACATTCTTTTGCAGATGCTGGATGAAAACAGCCATCTTATACAAACTATTCAAGAATACCAGAGCAAAGGAAAAGCTCAAGAATGCATGCAGTCAGTATCTAACAGTACTATATAAACTAGTTAGCCTACATATGATTATTTTCATGATTTCAACATAAATAGATACTACCAAGTTACATATTTTGAGATAAACAATGAAAATATCTGGAAATAGGAAAAAAATAATCCATATTTACCACTAACTACATAATGGAGTTGGCATGAATGTAGGTCCTTAACATCTATTTATATGTAGGTTCACAACTATTAACTCTAAACGATGAATCAACTAATTAAAAAACTCCTCAAAGATGTTAATTCAATCTTTTGGTTTCATAACTAAAAATAATTCAAAGTATTGTGGTAGTTATAATACAGAAGAACTATGTTTTTAAAATTGTATTTCAAATAAACAAAACATACCTTAAAATAAGCCCCCCCTCTCTCTCTCTCTCTCTCTCTCTATATATATATATATATATATATATAGAGAGAGAGAGATTATCTCATCACATTGAAGCTTACATGGAGTACTTGTAATATTGCCAAAAAATGCTGGTACATTAAGGTTATCTTTAGAGTTATGTAAGGCTGTTTGTCTTTTACAAATAGCATGGACCTTATTTTGTTTGTATGTATGTTTTTTCAGGTATCAGCAAATATTACATAGAAATTTGGTGTATCTAGCGTCAATAGCTGATGCAAACCAGAATATACAAGCACTATTACCTGTAAGTTTTGCCATTTTTTTTCCTCTGTCAATTTATAACTGTTTATTTAAATAATATCTTTAGAAATGTCCCACCCATTTATCCACAATAATAGGGTACCTAATGGAAAAATTAGAAAATGCGGTGATATCATTGTAACAAAGTAACTATTATTTGTTTCGTTGGCCGCACAGTCTAAGGCGCTACTCTCATATTGGACTTGACTCCCGATGATGAGATCGAGGTTCGAATCTCGGTTTGGTTTACTGAGGGTGGTTTTTCCTAAATGGTTTTCCCCTCCCTCTCCACACAAATTTTGGGTACAATTAAATTAGATATATGTTTCCTAATCCCTATACCATCAGTGTAATTAGTATATAAGCGTATAACCCAAACGAGTTGTAAGACGCAGTGCTAAAAAAAATTAGAATAATTATTTTGGAACATTGCAACATCAAATAATATAATATTTTCAAACAGAACTAGCTATTTCTAATAATTTAGTTCTTATTATCTTTAAAAAATATATATATATACTAATTTTAAAAGATTGCTAATCATTTAATTTCAAGTGTGTTTTTCCTATAATTTTCAGATTATTTAACAAAATTCAAAGCCCTGCAGGAGTTAATGTTAAAAATGGAATTGTACTTGTATATAATCAAATTCAATTACCATTTTATAGGTGTTCACGTTTTTATTCAATCCACACTACTTTGAAAAAGAGCTGATTTGTTGACTTTTTTTTATCGTTTTAATTAATGATGTATAATTATTTAAATATTTCATGTTTGGAGTAATTTTCTTTTAAATTCTACCATTAAAACTTTAGTTCTATAAGTTGTTATGTCAATATGTTATTGTTTGTTTCTCAAGTAGGCCATTACTAAATAATTTGAGCAAAATATTTGCTACATACAAATAAAAGAAGGCTGAACAGCATGTGCCACATAACAATCAACTTAACCCATTCCTTGGTGCGGGTGTTGAACATCATCTTTGTTTGCTTGAACATTGCTCATCACGGGTGCAAATATACGTTTCATTGCAATAAGTCGTTGTATTGCCATCTATCAATGAACCGCTGTACTTTTAACCAGTCTGAATACTTCATATTGAAGTTAATAGACAGGGCTACCAGTTCAATTATATACTATGGTCATGGATAAAATAATAAATGAGAAAATAAGTGAGTAGCGATATTTGTTGGATACAAGTAGAAAAATGGTTGCCGGGTATACTTATATCGCTGAGCTGAACACACACCAGGGGATGGGTTAACATAAATGTATCATAACAGATATCCATGTGTTTTTAAATACACTGAACTTAACATAGACGTTATGCTCGTGTACATAAGAATTTACCATGAAAGAACTTTCAAGTTACGTTACATTAGGTGAAGTGTACCTACCACATGCTCCTGTCAGCCAATATTGTTGTGAGAAACTTCAACACGGCTATTCACCTGCTTCGATGTGGCCGCATGGTTTAACATGCGACTCTCTTGTTAGACTAAACTTTTGAAGGCAGGAAGATCAGGGTTTGATCCTGGTCAGGTGCATTGAAAGGGATGGGGGTAGGTGATATTCTCTCCCAAGCAAATGCTGGTGCACTTACTTTGAATCAAACCTTCCCCTTTTCTAACTCAGTGTAATTAGTACATAGGTTTTTAACCCGAATGGGTATTAAGGCACGGTGCTGGGGGGAAAAACCCACGGCCATTTAGTTGGCCAATTTAATTTGTTTGCCTATGGTGTTTAGACGCTTTCATTGGTATAGTTGGTTGTTGTTTTTTTTGCATCTCGCAAACACCAAAATGTTATGATCTTATCTAACACTTTATTTTGTCTGAGTTGTTACCTGGTACCACACACTCTGTTTCTTTATGTTGTACACGAATGTTAACTTAATCTGGATCCCAACATCATAAACTTATGCCTTTACTTCCTTAACCAGTCAGGGCTCATAAAATTAACCATTTTACTTTACTCCTATCCTACCTATTTAATATCTTGCTCTGCTAGGGATGATTATGTTTATTTATTTTTATCATCATAATTTTTATAACTCATGTAATATTGTCATTGATTTATGATTGATATCAAATTTTGTAATTTACTATTTTATTTCAATAAATTATTTGTATTATCATTTCTTTATTTGTGCCAGATTATTAAACTTTTAAACTATACAGTGTATCAATGATCATTAAATCGATAAATTATTACAATGTGATTCAAACTGTCTTTTTTTTAGTTTGTAGTTTTATAATTTTATAATTCTTAGTAGCCCTTGAAAATACAAATCAAACAAGATCTCTAATTACATTTTAAAACATATTACGCTTCACGAAAAAAAAAACAGGGAAAGGGGGTAGAAGGTTGTGACATGATTTTTTAGTCAGGAATTTGTTCGGGGAAAAAGTCGAGAATTTCATTGGTCAAGTTGAGTAGACACCATTTTTACTTTATTACAAAATATTAAATACGGGTACTCAGTGGATGACACTAATACCCCAACCAAATCTTCTAATACCCCAACCTTCATTAACTACTGCACCCACTTCAGTGGTTGATTGGCTTAAGGTGTCACTTTCATTGACTGACCTGCTTATGACTGAGAGATTGGAGTTCAAATACCAGTCAGGTATATTGAGAGTGGTTTTACCCCCCAAACGGTTTCCCACTCTCCTTCCACGTAAATGCGGGTGTATTACCTCTAAACATTTTCCTTCCTCATTGCTACCACATTAGAGTAATTATTATATTATGTGCATATTACCTGAGCCGGTAGTAAGATGTGATGATTAAAAACTACTGCAATGTTCTGAAAAATACACCGGTGTGTTTTTATTTCAAATAAAATAATATAAGGATGTGAGAATACTAAAAATTTGTACATTTTTAAAAATGAACCAAACCTGGAAATTTGATTATTTGCTTTATTCTTTTATTTACTGTCAGCCTTTTCATTTTCCATATGTACATCTTATTAAACTTAATTTTATTAGATTTTTTCAAATATCTATATAAAAAATTGACTTTATCGCTGTAAAAATATTATGATGGTGAGCTCTAAATCAACTGATTGATTGCGTAAAACCTGAACAAGTAGTAAGACGCGGTGCTAACAAAACTTAGTGATTTTTTAATTTGTTGCAAGAGTTTATTGAAAGTTTATTGAAAAGATACTTACCTTGACCAACCTTAATGTTTTGAAGGATATTTTAGATTTGCTCTCTCATTAAAGTGCGCATACCTTTGTTAAATATTTATTTAGAATTATAAATCAGCTTTATCAGTTGGTTTTTTTTAAGTGCCATTTTAGTACCCATTTGGGTTATATACTTATGTACTAATTACACTAATGGTTTTAAGGCTAAGGGAGGTTATACTCATAGGAGGTATACCCGCATTTGCTCGGGGGGAAAGTGGAAAACCATTTTGGAAAAACTACCTTCAGTACACCCGACCGAGATTCAAACCTCGATCTCCCCATCATTGGCAGTCTAGCCAACTAACTGCAAGAGTATCGATTAACACCACGCGGCCACCAAAGCGGGTGAGGCTCATATTTCCAACAATATATTTACTTTAGAAGTTACCAAGTATTCTAAATATTTGCATTAAAGATTTAAAGCATGCGTAAATATCAAATCCAAATAGGAATTAAATTAAGTCGACATTGATTGTGCTGAACTAATTATTGTTTCGGTTATTATTTGTGTACACTACAGTAAAATTAAATAATTGAAAGGGACATTACAGAGCTACTAGGGAAACTGACAATTTCACAAATTGGGCTAATTTCTGTCCATTTTAATGAACTGGCTTCTTCGCTTTACCATTTCATGAACTGGAACTTAATATACTATCTATGGTACTACAATTTTAACTGAAATTTGTTTTAAGATTATTATATTAAACTAACCTAACTTAACCTAACCTTCCATTCTAAAAGCATTTAAATTAACTTAAAAGACCAAACCTGTTGTTTGCTTGTCAATTTCACGAATCAGGCTAAATTTCCAGTTCGTGAAATCCAACCGTTAACTAATTTGTGAGCTGGAGGAGAAGAGGCCAGTTCACGGGATGGGCAGAAATTGACCCCAATTCATGAACAGGGGAAATTTACAGATGGGGAGAAATACATTCTGAGGCGAGTTCTGCTCATGATTGAACATCCGATGTGTTATATTGGTTGTTAATTTAGTAATTATTTTCGTCGCTGGTTCAGATAGCCGAGCGGTCTAAGAATGTCACATTCTCTTGTAATTTGTCCTGACTAGGTGTACAGTTTGTGTGTTTGCACATGTTACTTATCATTTGAGTAACTCAGAAATAGGAATTTTTTTAAAAACTATATTAGTGAAAAATATGTTAATATTATTCAATTCTAATACAAACTATTATAGGCCTCACACATTTTTGTTTAGTATAGTCAAATTGTTAAATAAATGTGTCAATTTTATTTTTGTATTATTGCTTTAATATTTTATTTACATTCATTACTGTTTCCATCCTGTGTCACTTTTTTTATTTGAGCCATATATTTTCCACTACCGGCTTGATAGGCCAGTAGTAGCTTCATATGCCTTATAATCTATAGTAAAACTAGGACAGGCACAACATCCGATCCCTGGTCGTTAATCCATCACTGTGAAAAGGTAAACCTCACATTTCACCAGTGACAAATTTTTCAGCCATCCGGGAATCGAACAAGGGACCCTTATTCCAGTAAACAGACAAGCTACCGACCGAGCTAATGTGTCGGATTGCTTTAATATAATTGGCTGTTATTTTAAGGAAAAAAAATAATTTTATTATGTCGTCGTAAACATTTGTTAACCCATTCAATATTTTTTTTTTTTTAATATTTTAGCCACCAGGCATGCATGTCCCCCCTGGACCAGGACAAGGGGGCACCTCTCCCTCCCCTAGTGGGGACATGCCTCCTAACCCACAAGGACCCATGGGAAGCTTTGGACAGCAACAAGGTGGCTACAGGGGACAGATGATACCTGGACAGCAGAGCATGCCGCAACGTATGTTAAACTTTCAAACAGACTTTGCCATCACTTGGAAAATCTAGAACCCAACACTAAATACATTAAACCTCACAGCTTCCTTTTAAATGCTACTGCTTGGGAACATTTGTGTGTTATATACATCAATGTCCCTCCTCGAGTGTGTTGGACGCTTCCAATTCCAACTGTGCGCCGCCTTCCAAAAAAAAAAAAAGAACATAATAATAAACAGAATTTCTCTTAAAACACTTATCACTTCTCCACACCATAATTACCGTTTTATATTTTGGTTCTTAGGCTGTGTTTATATTCATGAATAACGCATAGCTAATAGTAAATAGTAAGTGGACAACCTCAGTAGTCTTGGGGTAAAGTTCTCACCTCAGGATTTGATATTGACGGATTTTTCTTGAGTGATAAAATCCATAGCACAACTTCCTTCGGAGGAGCAGTAAAGCCGTCGGTCCTGTGTCATGCAAAAGAACCCTGAAGTTATGTGAAAATACCTCTCTCAGTAAAATTGGTAGGCCCTTTTGCTCTCGCTTATAGAAATTATCGTGTGATGATATGATCACTTGGTCAAGTTACATGAAATACCTCGAATAAAACAATATTTTTTAATCGATCAAATACACTCCTGATCAATTAGATGAATATCGAGCAAGTATTTTGTTGCGAGTGAATATATGTCTGTTTAGTTTAACAATTTTCAATCACCTTTCAACATATCTTATTTCTTTTAAGATTTTTGAACCAAAAAATGCACATCCATCTTCTATTACATTTTCAGATCAAGCCTACCATGTGGTTATTTGTGGGCTTGCTTTTGTGAACTCCTAATTATAGCAGTCTCAAACCAAAAGCTAACTCATTTTCTGTACGTCCACCAAATGATGACTACAGATAGGAAAAATGGGAAAACAGAAATTTCAAGGAATTTAAATACTTTACTAACTCTGCAGCTAAGCGTTTAAACAAACATGAGATGGTTGTACACGGTTTGTTTGATATCACATTTACACGATGACACAAATAATATCTAAAGCATTAAATATTGTAAAAATCGCTTATAATAATGTTTATCTTAAGTAGCTGTTAGGATTGCTTACAAAAATATACTATCAATGCACTAAAAGAAAAAAATCACAAAAAAGAGGTTAAGCCAAGAAGTTTTTTAAATGTCTGGTAAACCTGGGTAAGTCGATGAAATTTACAATAAAAGTTTTGTAGCCACCGTGAACTGCTGGTGATTAATTATGTTCTTTTTTGTTTAGGTCCTGTACCTAACAGCAGTCCCCAACAATATAGGGGTGGTCCCCAAAACTACCCTCAGCAACCTCCGCAGCAAGGGTATCCTGGACAGTATCCTAATCAGGGGCAGGCGGCCTCGCAGGTAACCAACTCTTCTACTTCAACATAATATGTAGGACTGGGCCGATCATACCGAGGCTGGCCACCGATGGCGATCATTTGTTTTATTTTATTTTAAATGTTTCAAAGATAATACACAAAGTAAAAAAAGGCACCAAACGGCCATTTTAAATTAAACATTGAAAAGAGGATAGAAGGGCAAGCAAGGCCCTGAAACCTGTAGTCCTTAAAGTTCACAGATAAAACACAGCGAAACACAAATTATGAAATTTTAAGAGGACTGATGTACCCAAAAATGTCATAATTATATGTTTGAAATAGAGCACTAGGCTAAATCATGGTTTAAATTAAGAGTGGTATCCAGCACACTTATCTTGGTGATACTGGAGTAGAAATTGTTTAGATAGAACTTAAAAAAAAACATTTTTAAAGACAAGCTTTCACCGTCACATACAGCTTCATCAGGTCAAGAGAGGAGACTGATGCTCTTGGTTGAACTGCAAGGTTGATTGTCTACAGCTGACTGTTTTTCAATTATGATATCACTGTATAGATGGCAGCACTTTGAATAATTAGATAGATAGATAGACAAACTAAAAATTGTATTATATACTGTATTATTATTGTGACATTGAATGTAATAATAAGTGTGCTGGTAGGAAGGAGAGGAATTACCTAAGGTTTAGGTTAGGGACCTGTCATGTATTTGATGATATATTGATGGGCCAGTCCCTATATCCTTAGTTGTGAAGGGTTGCATATTTCTTTGTTCAGGGATTTGACCACCTTGGTTGTGTAACAGTGATTAAAGAGTCCAGATTTTGGGTTTCGACATGTGATGCTACAGGCTTATCTTTATTTTTCATTTTTGTGTTATGTTGATGTGTATTTTAATGTTTTATCTAAACAATTTCTACTCCAGTATCACCAAGGTAAGTGTGCTGGCTATCCCTCCTAATTCAAACCATAATTATGTTTTTAATTGTGAACTTAAAAGACTACAGTTTTCTGGTGTGTAAGTCCTGCCCGTCTATCCTTTTTTTCAACATTTAATCTAAAGGTATTAAACCGTACGGTAATTTTGTTAAAAAAATCAATTGTGCACATATTATGTAATTTTTATTTTGTTGAACAATATATTAGGTTTGCTTATACAAGTTTAAATGAAAACTTTAAAATTAATTTAAGTGCAATAACATTTATCACCGACACAACCATATTTGTATTCAAGTTTTTTTTTAAATAATTACCCCCTCAATTTTTGGTAAAACTAATTGTTTTATGGTTTCAGAGTCAAAACGGGCTCGATGTCAAAATGATGACATGCTTTGGTTGAGATTTATAAAACTATACAGAATAATATTAAAATCAAAGAAATGAAAAGTGTCAATATTTAGTGAGCATTGTATGTTTGTAGGCATACATGCCTCCGGTGCAGCAAGCTCAGGGCCAACAGCCGACACCGCCCCAACAACCAGGGGGTTATCCCTCTTCCAATCAGCCCTCTAACTATGGAGGACCTCCGACCTCTTCGCCTCAGGGCTATGGGGGTCCTCCACAATCCTCTCAGTCAGGATACGGGCCCCCACCCACCACTACAAGTGGGCCTGTGTATGGAGGTCCAGGACCAGCCCAACAGCAACAGCAGCAACCAGGGTATGGTGGGGCACCCCCGCAGCAACAACCAAGCTACGGACCCCAATCCCCTGCTCAGTCGTCAGGCTACCCTCCGCCCAACTCTCAAGCAAGCTACGGGAACCAACCCGGAGGTTATGGAACATCCGGGTCTCAGACTAACTACGGTGGTGTGGCTCAGTCTGGGACACAAACAGGCCAGCCCAGCGGATACGGAGGTCCTGGCCCATCTGGTGCCTACCCTCAGGCCTATGGGGGTGGTGCGAGTCAGCAAGGGGGGTATATGCCCCCGACAAGTAGTCAGTCACAATCCCCTCAACAGGGCCCTCCACCTGCACCTCCACAGCAAGCACAAGGGGGCTATACAGGCCAACCCAGTCCTGGCCAAAGTGTGTATGGTGGACCCTCATCCACCACGTCCCCACCATTCAGTGGGCCACCTCAAGGGGCTCCGCAGAACTCTTACTCTCAAACAGGAGGGTCTACAACTATGGCTCCGTCTGCCTCCACACAGACCTATCCGCAAGGGCCCGGTGGTCCTCCGCCTCCTCAGCAATCCCCTCAGAACTACCCTCCCTCCACACAAGCGAGCAGCAACTATCCTCCTCCCCCCCAGCAGCAGCAACAACCCCCACCCTCTCAGTCACAGCCTCAGCCCTCTAATCAGCCTCAGACAGGACCGCAGGCACCGCAACCTCCGCAGCAACAACAGGGGACACCCTCTGTCCCACCCTCACAGCCAGGGTTCCAGCCTCCGACCCAGAACCAAGGGGCCCCATCTAGCTCACAGCAGGCTTCTGGAGGGTACGGACTGCCGCCTCCACCACAGTCTCACCCGGCCACGACGCAGACCTATGTTCCANCAGGACCGCAGGCACCGCAACCTCCGCAGCAACAACAGGGGACACCCTCTGTCCCACCCTCACAGCCAGGGTTCCAGCCTCCGACCCAGAACCAAGGGGCCCCATCTAGCTCACAGCAGGCTTCTGGAGGGTACGGACTGCCGCCTCCACCACAGTCTCACCCGGCCACGACGCAGACCTATGTTCCACCGCCGCCTCCACAAGGCCAACCACAGAACTATGCCCCTCACGGTTACCCCACTCAGGGCTACCCGCAGTCGTACCCGCCCCCTCCTTCTCAGGGAGGATATCCTCAGTATCCTAGGCCTCCGACCTCCCAGATGCCACCCCCTGGTCCTCAAGGGCCCCCATCACAACCACAGTACGGCGGTTATGATCAAAGCAGGTTCCCAGGATACCAACCACCCCCACAGTGAGTACATGTTTGGTTAGCCCCCCTTTGCTCATTTTCTTCAATAAAATTTACAGTATTTGTGTGTAGACTCACAAAGCATATACCAGTAGTTATGTGCCAACAAGTATGTAGTAATACAAACAAATGTAAATCTTCTTAAAATACTTACTCTTCACATCACAATTTTACTACATTTCAAACAAATCATAACACTGCAATTCCCTCAACTTGTAACCAACATTTTGTATGCCTTCGATTAAGATGAATTACCATTAGATGTTGAGAGAAGGATAGATGGGTAAAACCCACACACTTACCAGAAAATTGTAGGCCTCAAAAGTTCACAACTAAAACACAATAAAACACGCAATTATGTAATGTTCGTGGTACATAAGTCCCCCTTCTTCAACGCAAGATTGTAAAACACAAGACTGGACTAAGGCAGCCTGGATAGAGGTAGGTCATGGTCACTCGGATACTGTTGTTGCCTGTGACCATGACCTACATCAAGTCACGCTGCCATAGCCCAGTCTTCGTTTTACTCTCCTCTGCTGAAGAAGGGGACTTATGTACCCCGAACACTACATAACTATGTTTTGTTGTGTTTTAGTTGTGAACTTTTGAGGCCTACAGTTTTCTGGAAAGTATGTAGGCCTTGCCCTTCTATCCTACATTCAATGTATAATCTAATATAGCGGTTTGGCACCATTTTTCCTTTAACCATTAGATGTGTAGGTGTATTTAGAGTATAATTTGTGTCTCGAGTTATAAATGAAGGCCCGACTTTATTTTACACAAGGCTAATAGGATTTTTAACTTTAAAATTGTATGTGAAATATTCTTTTCCCTTTCTTGGTCAATGATTTGTGTAAAGTGTTGATATGACTAAAGTAATCATTAGTCAAATAATCCATAGAACATTAACCTATATTCACCATGAAGATGAGCAATCCTGGAAACCACTGTATATTCCTATAGTATGCCAATTTTAAGCAATTTTTATTAGTTAATATTGCATTTTATTTGTGACATTATTCTAGGTCTTCCTTTTAACTCAATTGAAAATGTTCATGGAATTCCATATAGTAACCATGTCATGTGATTTGTGTAGTAACATAGGAATTGTGTATTCTCGCAATTTTATCCATGGTGTACTATTTTTTACAATTTTTTTTTCGATATGGGAAACTTTTTATTATCAGTTATGTGTAGATTTGCATGCATGTGTTTGCTTTAACTTGTATGTAATAATTTTAAAATAAGAGTTAGGATGGAAAACGTGTAAGTTGTATTGAGTATAAGGTGGATATTGATGCTCTACGTTTCGACCATTGTAGTAATTTTTATGTTTTTAGTGGTACACTCTGTTTATCTTGAAAAGTAGCAAGCCTACTTTGACAGGCTACACTGTAATGCAACTTAAAATATAAGGCCATATTGTAAACCATAATTTGTCAAAGTCTACATCGCGTTATAAAATGAATAGTTGCTTAGTAACCTAGAAATTTATGAAGATATTGTGAAAACACACTGAAATAATGTAATAGTGGAGGGAGACAGCCAACTTTAAACGACAGTGTTTGTGTTGTTTTTTGTTCTGTATTTTCATATTGTATTCATTTGATTCTAAGAAGGTTTTTTTTCCCCCAACTAAATGCTCTCGGTGGTCAGAAAATGATATATGTTGGGATAGTAAATATAAAGATGGCTCATAAGAATAAGACATATTGATTTGCAAGAGAGATGAATAACATACCCTTCCTTCACCTCTGACAAGACGTGCATTAATCACAACTTGTGAATGTGTGGAATGCCAGGCCTCCACCATGGTTCGGATCCCACGTTAAACTGTAGGTCCTCCATTTACATCTCACAATAACCCTACCATTACACATAAGCGTAAGTGCGTATAACCCGAACGGGTAGTAAGGCGCAGTGCCAATAATAATAATAACAACATACCTTATTTCACCGCATAATTTTAGCATATTTTATCCCTAATTTTTGCAGAAAAAAGTGGGGTGCGACCATTATGTTGAACTTTTTATACCTATTACTGTCTCCAGCCTGTGGCCCGAGTCAGTTGTTTTATCTAAGTCATATATTTTCCACTCCCGGCTTGCTAGGCCTGTTGTAGCTTCGTATCCCTTGCGACTATTATGTAATGGCTTTTATTGCGTTGCAGAGGAACCAAGAAATATAAGTGGAACTTTTCATTATAAACCAAGTGTACACTGACAACATAAAAAGTAAAAAGTTTTAAATTATGTTGATAATAATTAAAGTGAAGTTTTTAAGTCTTTGAAATTTCAAACATCCAATCAAATTTTCTCAGGCAAGCTTGTTTGCTGCAATAGTAGCAGATATTGGCACTAAAGTCCATGAATAAAACAAAACAAAACTAATCATTTACTATAAATGTGTGCAATGCTTTGAAATTTCGACTTTGCTTCGAAATAAATATCAGCTTTGATTGCTTTGGGAAGAATTCTGGCTTCAACAATCACAAAGCTTCGCCAATAAAAACATAGACAGCTAAAATACTCAATTATTGTCATTCTGAGCTGTATACACATTACAATTCAACATTCATATGGAACATTTTTAAAGTACTTGAATTGTATGTTGTGATAACTTAAAACGAGAAATTTTCAAACATTTGTGCAATTAAACATTTTCCAAGTAATTTTAGTGCATAAACGAACCATTATAAAATAATATTTTTTCAATCATAAAACAACTAACAGAAAATACTCGAACTTTGATTCTGCTTCGAGAATATTTCATAAATTTGATTCGAGTTTGCTTTGAATTGAAAAAGTTGACTTAACACACCCTTAATTCACTGGCAATAAATGTGTACTTTCATTGTTTCCTTAAACTTATTTTAAATTATCCACAGTATATTAGTTTCAGCCTAAGATTTAGATATATTTTTTTAAATATAAAAGAATGCAGCTATTGTTATACATTGAAGGAAAAATACTATTCATCAACAACTGTTTCCAGCCGTTGGCCGGGCCAGTTTAGTAAAATGCCTCCATCTCCCTCTATCCTTCCGACATTCTTTTCCTTTCACTTGAACACTTTATCTGCTCCTCCCATCTCTTTCTTGGCCTCCCTTGCGGTCTTTTCCCCACATACTTCAGCGGAAACCAGGTCAGGTGCACACGAGAGACAGGAGACTGATCAGGGGCAGAACCAACAATCTTGGAACAGGGTCTGGCTATATGAGAGTGAGGATCGGTGATGATGAGCTATGAGAGGGTGAAATACTATGAAATATCAAAGTTGGAAGACAACATTCCTTTGCTTTGACTTGAACACCTACAATAACTTTCACATATTGGAAACATTTCGAAGGAAGAACAAACCTTTAAAATATTATGAACACATTTGAAATACCTCACTCATCTCTATCATTATGATCAACTGTTTCCAGTCTGTGTCCGGGCCAGTTTAGTAAAACTCCTCCATCTTCCTCTATCCTTCCATCTCTTTCTTTGCATATTTTTTAAAGTTGTTAAAATGATTGCCACTAATTTCATCTATTTAAGTATTTATGGCCCAAAGCACTGTAAGGTGTTTCTTTAATCATTGTATTATTGTGAATCACCGTATTTTTAGTACATACTAATACACTTATATTTTAATGCGTTAAATGAATTCTGATCATGTTAAAAGAGGGTAAAACGGTTGGTTTGATCCGTACTGTCAACTTTTGCTGGGATATTATTACTTTGGCCTAGATATAATGAAGTGTATGTTGGATAAACAACATTTTAATTAATTTAGATCAGGCTTGGCTGACCCACGGCCTGTCACATTATTCTTTGATGACCCCCAGATTATTTTTATACTACCAACTTGTAAAGTCACGGAAAGATTGTGGCTGTTGGCCCACGTTGGTGCGCCTATTGTAAAGTCCATGGAAAGATTGCGACTGTTGGCCCACGTTGGTGCGCCTATTGTAAAGTACTGAATACTGGATGCCCCTCGTTGTGCGCCATTTGTAAAAGCCAGAAGCTGGATGCCCCACATTGGAACGCCAGTTGTAAAAGCCTTAAATACTGCCCCTCGTTGAGTACGCCA
>CABFOV010004269.1:0-24125 GCA_902141375.1 Timema poppense
AAAGCAATGAAAAAAAAAAAAGCTAAGTAGATTACCAAATAATTGAATGATTCTTTTTAGTATTTTTATCTGGTCCCTTTTTAAACTAATAACGTATGTTGAATTAACTATCAAGAATATATTATTATACTAAATGTTTTCAAACTTAAGATATTTAAGACTCGTATTAATTAATACGCTTAGCTACACAACTATCTCTAGTTTAGTAACTATTTAGTTATAGAATTATGTTGGTTAACCTGTTTAAAATCAATGTTGATCTTATTTTTTGAATACATATTTTACCAAACCTATTTATATTAAAAAAGAATTTACCTACTATTTCATATTGTTTGCTATAAATATTACTTTAGTCATATTATTTTTAATTTTAAAGTCTCAGCATATACTTGTATGAGTATTAAAAGTTAAATTGAAGTAAATTTCTTAACAAAATAATGTCTAACAAGAGCCCATACAACGCGCATGTTCAACTGCACCTAAAGGAATGGAAATGGAACAGAAGACATGATAATGCACGATTACACTAAGGAATAATAAACAAAATACGAAACACTTCAAATGTCTTTGTTTATGGTTCTTACGTTTTCTTATAGAGTTAAATTAAGTTACTAAAGCATATTTCAGGGAAATATTAGCTTATTAAAAAGTTGATTTTATTAACTTTTTATCAAGAGAGCATAGAAACACACTACAATAATGTAAAGTGATAGTGAAGGAAGCCAACCTGAAAGGATAGTTAGGTTAGGCCTAGATATAAACAAACACACTTCTCTATTTCTTCTTACACTTTTACACTTCCCACTTCTTCAAATTACCACAGTTCCACATTGTTTTGAATTTTCGGAAATATTTATATTTAAAATGAAGAGACATTAATGAAAAAGTAATATTCCGGAAAATGCAAACTAATGTGCAACTGTGGAAGTTTTAAGAAGTGGGAAGTGTAAACATTTAATGATACATGAAGATATGTGTATATATAGTTATGTTGACATAAGGTCTTGGGCACAGATAAATCAAACCATCATGTATTTTGGGCTGGGGGCAAATAATAATATGTGAATTGTTTTGTTTGTTTTAAACCACTATGGCAGTCAATTATCCTAGCAAGAGAAAAGTCGTACCCAGTCACTGACAAGTTTTGTTAATATTTTATGAGCCAGTGTTGCACCCAAAAATTTTCTTTGGGAGTGACATACAATTTATTGAAGCTACTATGCCAGTAACCTTTGCCCCACTGGGAATTTTAAAAATGCTTTTGATATGCATAACAATATATGCCTTTTTGATAAAAGGTAATCCTGGTATTAAAATTTAGTTTATGCATTTGACACATTTGTGTGGCTCTAATTTATTTTTTTACTGAATACTTTTTAATCTTTTATTAAATTTATTTTTGATGAAGAAGAATGATGAAAAAATTATACAAAATATATATATTTGGTCACAACAAAAATAAATTAATCGAATCACTGTAAAGCATAATTATGTGTATTATAATTAATAAAATGCATATCAAAATTAGGGGAGTGTTAAAAATAAGCAAGGTCACTAATTTATGCTGGACTGGGGCAAGGGCCAAGAGAGAAGTGCTTGAGATTTACACAAGAGAGCTTAAAGAGGGAGAGTGGTAGGTTGAAAGAGAGAGGGAGGAAAGAAAATTGTTAGCCTAGAGAGGGGGAGGAGGAAAGTGGTTAGTTAAGAAGGGGAGAGGAAGGAGAGTGTTAAATTGAGAGGGGAGGTGAAAGGAGATTGCTAGGTTGAGAGAGGAGGTGAAAGGAGATTGCTAGGTTGAGAGGGGAGGTGAAAGGAGATTGCTAGGTTGAGAGGGGAGGTGAAAGGAGATTGCTAGGTTGAGAGGGGAGGTGNGTGAAAGGAGATTGCTAGGTTGAGAGGGGAGGTGAAAGGAGATTGCTAGGTTGAGAGGGGAGGTGAAAGGAGATTGCTAGGTTGAGAGGGGAGGTGAAAGGAGATTGCTAGGTTGAGAGGGGAGGTGAAAGGAGATTGCTAGGTTGAGAGGGGAGGTGAAAGGAGATTGCTAGGTTGAGAGGGGAGGTGAAAGGAGATTGCTAGGTTGAGAGGGGAGGTGGAAGGAGATTGCTAGGTTGAGAGGGGAGGTGAAAGGAGATTGCTAGGTTGAGAGGGGAGGTGGAAGGAGAGTGTAAGGTTGATTGTGTTGGGTTGAGACCTAACTTCATATTTTTTTCTCCATCACTTAATATACACGTCTCTCATCCTCTACACATGCCCAAACCAACGTAAGACACTTCTTTCACACTTACTTATTGGATTCCCTTTCAAACCACACTCCTTCAGCACCCATTCTTTACTGACTTTGTCCATACGAGTTTTTCCATATACACTTCTTAGATATTTCACACTACATTCACCTTGCTCTTGTGTTGCTCCTGACAAAACCATGCTATACATCCATAAAACAATGTTGGTGTTAACACACTCCCATTTTTAACCCTTTCGATACTACTTTATTCTTTGAAATAGTCCACATACATCCAATTACTCTTTGAGAGGCATTACCCCATGTCAATTTCACCATCTATCCCTCTTCTTTTTTTTTTTACAAAAAAATGTATGTCTAGCTACACAAAATCATTCACTTGTTTTAACAGTTTTCATTTTATACTATGCTGACAATCATTTCCTTATATGTCCTTATCATAAACTATCACCTTAGTTTTAGGAACATTTATATGGGGATCCATTCTGCCTGTTGTCACATTCAAATGATTTAATGCATTTTTTAAGTCGTTCACCAACCATGTCCTCACAAGCATCCCTCATACACTTATCCATGAACACATTAAATAATACCCGCCTCGGTGGCGTAGTTGGCTAACGGGCTTGTCATGTTGAGCTCGACTGCTGAGAATGGGGAGATCGAGGTTCGAATCTCGGTCGGGTGAACTGGGGGTGGTTTTTGCTAAATGGTTTTTCACTTTCCCTCCACGTGAATGTGGGTTCACTTCCTCTAATTCAACCTTCCCAATTCCTAATTCATTAGAGTAATTAGTACTTAAAGCGTATAACCCGAACGGGTAGTAAGACGCGGTGCTAAATATTATTATTATTATTACATTAAACAACCATGGATACATAATACAACCTTGTCTAACACCCTGTTCAATGTCAAAACCATTCGCTCAAAGCTTTATCCACTCTAACGCACACTCTACTTCCACTATACACAGCCATTTGCATTACTAATCATGCATGCACATCACACTTTCTAAGAACATTCCATAACATACCTCGATTTGCCCGATTGTTCATTTTCTCCAGATCAACAAATGCACAATACACTTCCTTACTGCCATACATTTCTCACTCACTTGTTGCAATGCAATATCTGGTCCATGAAACCTCTACCTGGTATGAAACAACATTGCACACCCCAAATCTTGTCCACAGTTTTTTCATGCTCCCTCTCAATTAAGACTCTCCCAAAAACTTTGCCTGGAATACTCAACAAACTAAGTGCCTTATAAATACAATTCCTACATTCACTATTAATGCCTTTGTCTCTGTACAAAGGAGCAATGACAGTATTCTTCCAGTCATTAGGAACATTCAAAATCCCAGCACACACATTGAACATCTTGCACAATCTGGAAATAGTACCACATTTAAGCATTTTACTTGTGATCCCATATACCAGATGTTTAATAATGTTTTCTGAATTTTCTTAAACACAGTAGAGTTTCAGAAACTTGACCTAATGTGGATTGAGATGGTGTCAAGTTATTGAAATGTCAAGTTTTATGAATGAACTTGCATAGGATGCATGTTCAATATGTCATGTTTACTAAACAAGGATGAATCACTGTACAGTACTGTGAACAGCACAGCACAATATTATAGGTATAGTTGTACTGTACATATAATATTTGTTTTGATTCGAATAACACGTTACTGAATTGGAAAACTAATAAACACAGCACTTGTAAAAACACCACAGCACGACTGTTCCACTCGAGTTACACAAACAAACTGAGTGGTTATACAGCTGATTGACTTTGGAGTGTGATGACTGGCACCAACAACTGTGTGCACGTGCGCGTGCCTAGTTACATGGAATGTTGAGTTATCGAGCTTCCCAGACTCTACTGTGCTATATTTTATCATCCCTTTCAAAATTATGTTATTAATTAATAAATATCACCATTGAGCAAGAAAATAAATCAGTATTTGATTTTTATCATTTGGTATTTGTTTGAAATTTTACCATTTGATTCATAATCATTCAATTTGAAAAAAAAAGAAAGTTATTTGCATGCACACGCTTAATTGTTTGCCACCTTTATTCCATTTTGTGCACATAATTCCAGTATCCTACTACCTTCCTCATTTCTCTCCCCATCTGTCATATCCTAACACTTCCCCAAAACTTCCTCCCTCTTTTCTTACTTTTGCATTCAGGTCCATTATTACAACTTGCCACTCTTTTCCCATGTACACTTCCAAATCTTGCTTGAGTTTGTCCTTTTCTTCCGCTAGGCATCTCACTTGTGGTGTAAATACTTGTATCACCTCCACCATATTTTTAATACAAACAATGATAATTTTATTTTTACACGGTATTAGTCAAATCATTCTAAAATAACTATAAAGGAACCTATTTGTTCTGGGTGCTCACAAACATTGCATCTGTTTGTTTCGCTGTCATCTGATGCTTTAGAAAATCCTTTCAACAATATATCTTCATATTACTGACTCTTGTTTTGTGTATGGTTTTATATCCAGGTTTGACAACATTCTTGGTCGTGAAACAATCCACATCCTTGAGTTGCTGACTTCCGAGATAACTTCCATCTTCTGTCACCCTACAATGGTGGAGCGCATTGCTTCTATGCTCAACTATTTCCTCTACCACCTTGTGGGACCCAATAAAAAGAACTTTAAGGTGGCTTTTGAATTTAAAGTATATTTTCAAGACCATAAACTTAATATTTAATTGAATATAAATATTTTGTTTATGCCATTTCTAATGTCTGAATAGCAGAAGTTATATAATTCAATATCGGATTGATACTGTTTGGTTGGATAACTTTTTTCTAACTATACCGAAAAACTTTTTTCTGTACTTGCGTAGTTGTTTTGAAATGTTATATTTACTCTCAAATTAAATAAATAAACTAGCATTTAAGGACTCTTTACGACTTTTGAGAAATAACTGATAAAGGATAAATGAGTATTAGGTCCAGTTGTTTGGATATTTAGAAGACGGTACCTTAAAAGGTGAAAGAGGTTTACCTTAAAAAGATATATTGTTTCGTTAGTAACTACATTTGGACCTGTACTTACCAATCACTGCCATATACATTCTTACCCACATCTGTTCATAATGTTACTCCTTAGTAACATTTTATCATAAATGTTTTCGAAATAAAAATGAGTGTGTCAAGTTTAGAATATATTAATGGAAAGTAACTACAAATGTGTATGTAGGTGAAAGACCAGAAGGAGTATGAGTTTGATCCAGCCAACACAGTCCTAAACATCTGTAAAATTTATGTTCACCTGGTCGACAGTGATGCATTCTGCTCTGCTGTGTCACAGGATGGACGCTCTTATAGTCCCCAACTGTTTTCACTTGCAGAAGATGTTCTTGGTACGTGCTTATAATATAATACTTAAATTATTGACAACATTAATTGAGACATTCAAAATAATAAACCAATTTGTTACATTCATCTACTTATTTTTTTAAATTAAATTATTGGAAAAATTACTCCTAGATATGGGAACTGAACATGGGACTCTTGGCTAAAAACAAATCAATTTGGATTTGATTCAACACAAACTTTTTTTAGTTGATAAAATAAACTCATCATTTAATTATGTTGATACCTTTAATTAAAAATAGGTGTAACTTGCTCGTAATTAATTGGGGAGAAGTGAGGAGAACACAGAACAAACCCATTTTCACTTTAAATTAGAAAATAAAAATAATTTCATACCTAATGAATAATATGATAATGGAATTAATTATTTAAGTCAATATTTTTAAATAAAATATTCCACTGATTTGTTTGTTTACGGTAGGCTACTAAGAGTGTTCATGTCTTTAAGAATTGGGGGTATCAAGGAATGAAATTTGACACCCCCATTTACTAATTTGAACGTTGTTTTGCCATCTTGGTCATCTTATTTTGGCCAGAGCATGAGCAGATCAACTAACTCACTAGCCTTGGTCCATAGTTTGAGAACAATTTAATAGGTGAAGTAATGTTAAAAAGTGCTATATGAAAAAAAAATTGTTCTAGTGCACTTGTAGACTAAATAAATTGATCGATACTAAAGTTTGAAAGTAGTGGTTAAGATTGACATCTTTATTAAACTTGTCCTCCATGACTGACTGACTTTTTGAGACTATACTAGTTCATTTATACCTTAAATTAAGCTATATTTGAAAATTATATGTAAAATATCTCAACAAAGTAGAAAAGACAGGCCAAGTTTGTGTTATGTACACCAGTGCGGATAGGAGGAGCATCCCTGATCTCGGACCTACAGACGGTAGCATCAAAGGTGTCCAAGTTGGCCACCCAATACCAGACTGATGAGGCTATGCTATCGGACGCCCCAGAAGAGTTTCTGGACCCCATCATGTCAACACTGATGTTGGATCCAGTTATTCTGCCATCCTCTCGCACCACTGTCGACCGTTCCACCATAGCCCGTCACTTGTTGAGCGACCAGTCAGATCCTTTTAACCGAGCCCCGCTCACTATGGACATGGTACAATCTACTTACATCATACACTTTAATAATTAATTTTAATGATGCCCAATGGTTAAAATTATATTTTAAAACATTGGATTTGAGAAAAATAAAGAAAATTAAACTGCTGGTGGGAGTGGGGTGGGAAATAAAAGTTAAGAAAACCCATCTAGGGTAGTATGAAAATTTGATTAAAATCTGATGCACAAAGGTTACATCTTCCTTCTATCTTCTATAGTAGAATAATTCACATACAAATTTAAGTAAAATGGCCTGTACAAAGTCAGGGAAACATAAGGACAAAACAGAACTGACAGATATACCCAGGCCTCTGCGAGTACTCGGATTTTGAGCTACAAGCCGAGCTTGTCATTTTCGAACTTCCTTTTTATGTACATACAAATCAATGATTAAAATTTAATGTTAAGTATAGGCTATTTAATCTATATGTTATCGGCAATAGTACTTATAAATCATTTGGCAACTTAACAAATTGCTCAAATTAATATCAAATTTCACATTACTAACATAGTAGAGCTCTAAAGCTACGTTAAACTGGTAAACTTATTCATTATCGTCATCCATTTTGAATTATCTTTGATTGGAGTTGCATTGCCATGGTAAGGTAATGAAAATAAAAATAGCTAAATATATCACTAAATAATTAAATGGTCTTTTTTTTACAAGATTATAATTGTTGGTACATTAAAAAATTTAACATTGAGAACAACCCCCCCTCCCCTGCATAGTTAGCTAATATGCTAGTTTTGTGTTGAGCTAGACTGCTGAGGACGAGGAGATCGAGGTTTTCCTAAATTGTTTTTCACTCTTCCTTCATGCAAAGGTAGATTCACTTCTTCTATATTCAACCATCCCAATTCCTAACCCATTAGCGTAATTAGTACTTAAACCTATAACCCAAAGGGGTGGTAAGACGCGGTGCTAAGTAAGTGACTTAATGTCCTCTCCCTTCTTTTTGGTATAGTTACTTAAGGCAATTCCCTGGAATTAGGAGATTTTTTTTCCCTGTGCAAATCTGACATTTTCTTTGAATAAAAGGTGCCCATCCTCCTAAAGCCCAGTGGTTCAAATCCCCCAAAAAAAATTCTCTGCCCCACCCCCTCCCAAAATCCAACTAACCATGTAACCTTTATTGGACTCTCAAATTTCCGACTGAATCCACATCAAGGCCTACATGACCTAATTTGTAAATCCAGTTAGAGAGCGTTTTGGATGAGATAAATAAAATCAGAACAGCTAGGAAAATGAACAGTATATATTTACAAGAGCAACTGCTATGAAGAAAAGAAGTACCCTTGAAGTGTAAGCAAGTGTTGTATAGGACATACTTTATACCCATTGTCATCATAGATGCAGTAGAAATATGGTCAATGAATTTAAGAGGGTCTAGGAAGGTGGCCGCCGTGGGTATGACAATTGTGAGCAGCATGTTGGCTGTCACAAGGAAAAACAGCATAAGAAATAAACTTATCCGGGAAAGAGTAGGAGTACAGGTAATACATGAGATAGTAGAGAAGGTAAGACTGAGATTATATGGGCATGTAACTAGGATGGAAAAAGAGAGGATGCCACAGGCTGGGAACAGTTGATGGTGACGAGGAGGAAAAAAATTAACTTATCTCTTAATTTATTCACACTTCCATTTTTTCAATCATTTGCATAGCTACACATGATCTCAAATTTTAAGAAACATTCTTTTTTTATATCAATATATCTATTTAAATAAAAAAATCTTTTTGCTTTTCGAGGTATTTTGTTATACTTATTTGGAAGAAAACCTCAAAAAACACTACCAAATAAATTTAACACACAAATTTAGTTTGTTAATTTAATTCTTTTTTGGATTTTAAAAATTCCAAAATCCTGCATACATTTGCTTATTTGAATAAAACAACCATCTGATTAAAGGTTTTCTCTCAAAACTAAATAATAAACTTTAATATTATACAGAATTATGATAAACAAATGTAAATTTTATTAGATTCAATTTTTTCTGGAAATAGCTTGTTGCTGCTGAAGGTCAAGTCTTGTAATTTATATAAAAATGAGTTTAGGATGAGCCCGTTTTAACGTCACTTTTTTCCATTATAGGTTCGCTCCAACGACCTCCTCAAGGAGCAGATCACAGCTTGGGTCAGCGAGAAAAGACAGTCTTACAACACGTCATTGGCGATGAATATGGATGCATCATCATGATATATTGCACACTGTTTCAATAGAGTTTAATTTACAATGTCATTTAAATTTTAAGTAAAATTTGTAATTTTGTTGAGAGGAATATAAGTAATTATTTATGATAATTGAGGCCCACACTACACACTGACACTATGTTGGACTTTAAAAGACACTGTTCAGAAATTATTATTTTTCAGGTATGGAGAGAAATACATTTTTACTGATGAATGAGAACAGGACAAGAAATTAGTAAAAATAGCATGACTAGAAAGGGAATGTGAAATTATAAAAATGAAGCTTTAGAATAATTTTAGATTAAAAAATATATTGAGTTTCAAATTATAAAAGTTATAAACATTATTAAATATAATATAAATAATAAAATAAATATCATAAAAATTAAAAACATAATAATATAGTTTGGAGTTTGCGAAATAAATGTTGAACTAAAGTTGAACAATAGTCATACAAATCGAACAGTTAATTTTATTACCTTTTTGACATAAGTTATTTTTATTAGTTAATTTCTTTTGAAAATTATGTTTTATATTGAACTATTTGCAAAGTACAAAAAATATGATAAAACATAAATTTTTGACACCTATTAAATAAATGTTATGTAATTGTTTTACCACCACATCTTACTACCCATTTGGGTTATGTTTATGTACTTGAATGTACTTTTACCACCGAAGTCTACCTGAAAATATCCAGTGAGTTTGTTAATCGGTTAACCGGCAATGAATTAACTGATGAAAATTTTCAATACGATGGTAACATCCCAAATATCATAAGAGAAATTGAAAGTTTTTTTTGGAAATCAAGTAATCTAAAAAAATCTTTTGCCACCAATATATTCGGATTTAACATGATTGAGGTCATTATTGAGGAAACTTCAATAAAAATATTCCAGAATTTGGAGGGCCTAGTGGAAAAGGGCTTGAACGCTGGAGGGCAATTTTTCAGCATCAGCTGTGAGCAGGTGCTGTTGCACATGGTTCATAGTATTTGTTCATAAGTTTTTATGCAGAACTGTAAATAAATAGATATTATGTTGACAAAAGTTTGGGGCCTCTTCAAAAGAGATTAACAGTGATTGATGGGTCAGCAGTATTTGCTGGAACACGAAGTGCGCTTTGTTTCCCGCATGAAACTTTACAAAAAATAGCAAATCCCAACCGACTTACAGAAATGGTTAAATTCCTGAACATTCAGGATCTCGCCCACTCTCATTATTTTTTGTTTCTTTGTTCTGTCAAAACGTTTTTAGTTTAATTTTATATAACAAACCACTGTGGCAAAAAGAATATGAATGCTGATTTAAAAAAAAATTATATAAAGAACTACAAACACATTAATACATCATGAGAAATATGTTGCAAATAAAGAAGTAATATGCTACCAGTGTGTAAAAATTATAACCATAAGAAAAAACTCTTTTTTTCTCATTTAAGATGGTATTTTATGTATGAAAACATTACTGGGGATATGTAGAGATACAAATAGAACAAAACGTCTTCTTTGATAATATTTGAAATTGTATTTGTTATTCTCTATATAATTGTTAGACATAATTATTTTCGTCATTGTGGATTTTTGTTTTGTTCCCCGCTACCCATCTAAACTATTTACATATTTGCACTAATAGTAAGGGTAGTGAAGATAGAATCCAGAAATAATATTCACACATTTTTGTGGGTAAAAACACTTCATGACTTCTTGTTATACCCTGTAATAATATAACCTTAGCGGACCTAACGAAATAAGTAACTTAATACGCTCTTGCACGCAACACCTTCACCAGACCGCACCTACTCGGATAGGGAGGAAAACATGCGTGCGACCTTGCCAGGTTTGGGTGGGGTATAAAACCAGGGGCCTCATAGCACCCAGCACCAGTCATGTTGCAACTTTAGCTGCTTGGGTTCTCCATTAAAAAGACACAGTGAACAGTTCTTGGTTGACTGCTTTCTTACTTATCTCCTATCCTCCTCCTCCTTCACCCTCACCGTGCCTCCGTAAGCCGAGGGCTTTCTCCTTCCCCTCACCGCGCTTCAGTGTGCAGAGGGCTTCCCCTTTCTTCCCCTTTCCTGCCATCATTTGCTGAGGACCTCCCCTTCCTTCCCCTTTCCCCCTCACTGTGGCTTCATGTGCCAAGGGCTTCTCCTTTCTGCTCCTTCCCCTTCACCAAGCCTTCGTGTGGTGAGGGCTTCCCCTCCATCCTCCTCTCACCTCACCGCGCCTGTGTGTACCAAGGGCTTCCTCCTCGCCACGCCTCCATATGCCGAGGTCCTTACCCAACCTTCCCTCTTCCCCTCGCTTGGCCTTTCCCTCACTGTGTTTGTTCAACCCCGGTGCTTCCCTCCCTCTTGTCCCTGGGCTATCGCTCTCTTTCTCTACCCCAACCTACCTACCCAACCGTGTCCCTCCCCTCTCACCCCCAGAAACTAGAGAGTGTACTCCAGCTTACCATAGACTTCTCAGTTTACCTCTGAGCGAGGCAAAGGGTACAACCAACGGTCCAGGAAAGCACAACGTGAGAAATATGCAAAGAACACCACCTGTGAGCGTCAATCTCAAGAGACAACATCATAACCACCCTTGCACCCAGGGTACTCCACGCAAGGACCTACTGATTATCCCAGCGGATCCCACACTTGGATGCCCGAACGACCCCAGGTACTCACCTCACCTGACTCACGGGAGCATACACCAACCTTTCCCCCGTTCTCACCCCTCTACTTCTCCCATAACTCCCTAATCATCCAAGCACCTCCCACACCTATCTCCCCTATCAGTCCCTCTGAATACTACCTTCGACCACTATCCACCTCACCCCCCTAGAACATATACCTTCTCCCCGACCTTCATACCATATGCCAGCCAGAAGGACCTGCGAGTCGTCCATCTTAGGAATGAAAATTTGGTCACATATAACCGAGGTCGTTCGAAATCTAGAATCCGCCTTCTGGAACAACATCACGCCTGATAAGTAATCACCATCAACCACCTTTAACCCCTGCCAGACCAGGTAAACTGATCACCGAGACAGTCGTCCACTCATCCAAACTAGGACCTCGTCCAGACTAAACACAAGCAAGGACTAACGAGGATCAACCTGATTAGAATTTAATCCTTGATCACCTAGTCACTGTGAAACTAAGTTACACATGACTAACACCTTCAATTTGTATTGTTTGGTTGGGTTTTTTCACTCGCTAAGGTAATCAGAACACTGTCTCCTGATGAGTTCTATTGGAACAAAATCTAGCAAAAGGGATGACTGGTTTTCTTCAAGGAGCAAATATTACCCCTTTATCCATTGGCAACTGTAAAATCAGGATCAATTTCATTTTAACCTTGTTTTATTGCTACTTTTTGTTTCAAAAAATCTGTGCTGTACCTTCTATATATATGAATGTGAAGATGTAATACTGGTGTATGCGTAAATTACATGGATTATGATCAAAGAAAAACAAAGCATAAAATGGCTGTATTTAATAAGCATTCAGAAAAATCTAGGCCTAAAGTTCACAATTTATTTATTTGGGGTATTTAATGTGCACTTTTTAAATAATATTTTACATCCATTACTGTTCCCAGCCTGTGGCCTGAGTCAGTTTTTTTATCCAAGACATATATTTTCCACTACCGGCTGGCTAGGCCTGTCGTAGCTTCTTATGCCTTATAATCTAACTTAAGACTAGGACAGGCACAACATCCAGTCTCCGGCTGATAATTTATAAATGTGGAAGGGTAAACCCATATTTCCACCAATAATAAATTTTCGGCCACGCCGGGAATCTGGGACCATTAACTCGGTAGGCAGACACGCTACCGTCTGAGCTAAGGTGTTGGACTCTTTTTAATTATGCCAGCCCTAAACTAATCTAAATTTAGAACAGATACAACACCATACCTTCGCCCATTAATTCATCACAGTCAAAGGGGAAATACAAATGTCACCATTGAATATTTTTCGGCCATGCTGGGAATTGAAACAAATACCCTTAGCTCACTGGGCCGAAGCACTACCGGCTGATCTAAGGTGTCTGAATAAAGTTCTGTAAAGCTCTCAAGTAAGTAACTTTGATTGAAATTTAAAGTGTATCTACTATATCGGTATATGTGAGCGGATGTTTGAGATTAGTGTCAGCTGTCAAGTAACATGTATAATATCTGGCAAAACAGGCACAAGGTTGTGTCAGAGCACAATATGAAAGTTTATTGGGAGAAAAATTAACTTTACAATAGCATGAATGGAATATTGACTTAAATGCTAATGATATAGAAAGTGCTTGGCACAGAATAAAAGAGGACTTAGTTGAGTGTGCGAAAGATGTGTTGGGAGTTGTGGTGGTGGGAAACTTAAAAATAGATGCATGGTGAAATAAACAGGTGAAAGAAGTGTACAAATGAATGATTGCTTTGAAGTTTGAAACAGAACATGAGAAGTTGTGAGACATATACAAAGATAAATTTTAAAAAAAAAGTAAGGAGCAAATGAGATTAAAACAAGGGGAAAGAATGCAGAATGATTTTGAAGGAAATAATAAGCTGTTCTGAGGTGGGTTAAGAGAATGATATAAGAAGTACAAAGAAATACTTATGGCATCAAGAATGAGTTTTCTGAGATGATCTAGGATGAAAACGGTCAGAGTTATAAAGGGAGTATTTTGAGCAATTGTGTGGTGACAACTTAAGTAGCAGAAAATAGGGAAAATATTATTATGAGTGAAATAGTTAACGAGGCTGAGGTATTAAAAGCTATAAAATTGTTAAAGAATGTCAAAGCTGTGGGCTCACAAGTGAAATGTGGGAGGTCATAGTACTTTTTTTTTCCAGGTTATGTGAGTTGTTCAATATGTGTTCTGAGATTTTGAATGTTCCTAATGCAAAGAAAAAGATGCTTTTACTGCTCCTTTATGCAAAGGCAAATGCAGTAAGAGTGAATATAAGAATTAAAGACAGTTTGTTAAGGAAAGGAAACACACAGTTTTAATTGAGAGGGTGTATGAAAAAATTGTGGACAAGATTTAGGGTGTGCATTGTGGTTTCATTCCAGGTAGAGGTTGCATGGACCAGATAATGGCATCACAATATATGATTGAGAAATGTATAGCAGTAAGGAAGAAATTGTATTATGCATTTGTTGACCTGGAGAAAGGTATGATTGTGTAAATAGGAATATATTATGAAATATTCTTAAAGAGTATGGTGTGGATGCATGGCTAGTAAATTCAATTATAACAGGATATGATGGAAGAAAAATGTGTCTCAGTGTGAATGCAGCTTTGAGTGAATGTTCTGACATTGAAAAGGGTGTTAGATAAGGTTGTGTTATGTCTCTATGGTTATTTAATGTATTCGTTGATAAATGTATGAGAGATGCTTGTAAGTTGTAAGGACGCGGTTGTTGTACAAATAGACAATATGATTGTGAGAGTGCTGTTATTGTAACATACCCCCAGCATTTCCCACCAAAAGAAATGACAGACAGAGGTTGGCACAAGAGAGTTATAATTTATTGACAAGAAAACAAGATACATCTCAATGGGGGAGTGACACTTAGGAGTTATAGAGAGCCCGCAAGCCAGAAGGGCTGCGAGGCACAAGGGATGCCGCCGGGGCCTGAAGGGCCTTACAACAACAAAAGCAACAGGCGGCTCCTTGGAATCAGCCACCTTCAAAATGGCGTCTGCATAAAACGGCAACAAAAAACCCTAACAAATTGGTCTCCAGTTTACTAATAACACATAATACAAAAAAAGGGCCAATTGTCAATATGAGCCGAGAGACAATCCCTCCTCATGATTTTCAACATTGGGCGAGCCAACAGCTCACGCCCTAAATAATGGCACTAACCCTATGCTATTATTCGACATTTGTCTAAGTTTTAAATACACTTGAGAAAACCTAAAGTTTAAATGGCAAATAATACGTCCTTAGAGACGCAAGCCCTGGGTGGCCCGCGGTCCCACAATTAATTAATATATAAGGATATACACTAGAAAAATATATACAAAGAACTAACCTAACTCTATCACCTATCATGGCGTCCAAACAATCATGAACTTTGCCGCCGACTCGCGGTTCCACATTTCTCTAACCTTGGCAAAAACAAGGCGGCAAATATAAATAATCCTCACATTAAAGATTTCAAAATACCAGAGGAGACCAAACGTCTATAAAGAAAACCTAGCCATAAGGGCTGACGAAATGTATAGTTACAAAGTTCTTTGGTGATAGATATAAACTGAATTTTGAAAAGTAGAAGATTAAAGCCAAAATGGAATTTGGAACTTAGTGTCGAGCCTACAAAAGTTAGGCTGCTTACCCTCGAAAGCCCGGAGCGTAATCTGTGTCCTCTCTCCGGGCTCACGCCATTATATACAATCAGAGAAACCATGTGCTCTCAGAGCAAGGAACAAACAAAAGGGGGGGGGATATTTCTAGAATGATCTCGATAGCCAATGAGCGAGGTAAGCGCATTGAAAAATAGTCCGTGGAAGGATTATATCTGCATTGCGGCAGAACGGCGCGCGCATACTTGTAGTCACTGTCTTCCACTTGGGCGGAGTGGTGGGGGAGGGGGAGCTCAACCACACGCCCGGCGATGAGGTGAGAAGCTCCGGTTCAGTCGAATGTTGATGTTGTGACGACGAGCGTCTCCGGCGTGCATTGCAGTGGAGTCGGAACGAGTCAAGTTGGGCCGCCCTGGTGAGAGTTATCATTTCTTCTATGTTAGGTTGTGACTAGGTTACATTATATGCAGATGATGCCATATTAATGGCTAAGAATGAAAGTGACTTGCATAATGCATTAAATCATTTAAATGTGGTGATAGAGATAATGGATCTTTGTACAAATGTCTTCAAAATTAAGGTGATAGTTTTTGGTCAGGATTGTTATATTAGTGTAAATGAAAAACTATTAGAACGAGTTGATGGCTTTGTGCATTTGGACAAAAACAATTTGTAAAAATGGAAGGAATGATAGTAAAATTAGCAGATGGGTGAATGCATTTCAGAGAAAAATTGGATGTATGTGAACTATTCCAAAGAATGAAGTAGTATCAAAAGAGGCAAAGATGTCAGTATAATAAAGTGGGTTGATGTTAACATTGTTTTATAGATGTGAAGCGTGGGTTTGCCAGGAAAAACACAAGAGAACGGTGAAAGTGGTTGGAATGAGATAAGAAATGTGTGTGTAAAAACTCGTATGGACAGAGTCAGTAATTAACGTATGCTGAAGGAGTTCAGTTTGGAAGGGAATCCAATAGGTCATTGTGAATAAAGCGGTTTTACATTGGTTTGGGCATTTTGAGAGGATGAGTGAAAATTAAGTGACAGAGCAAAAATATAAAGGTGGAATGTGAGAATTAAAAGGAAAGTGTAAATCATATAAGACATGGTTAAATGTTGTAGACGATTGTATGAAATTAATGGAAATACTTTGATATAATACTTCCACAAAGAAGGATTGAGATAGTGTATAACTATCGAAGGTTAAGTGACCAATTGAGAACTTAACAGTTCTTGTAGTGTCCTCACAAATGGAAGATAATGATAATTATTGGTATAATTTATTTAAGGAAGTAGCACAGAAGAAAAAACACAATTTTTTGTTGCATTCATTTAATATATTACCAGAAAGACCCAGGGTGACCATTAACATGAATCATTCGGCTACCCAGGGCAATGCTTTTCTTTGCTTCAAACAGAAAAAAAAAAATTATAATCAAAGATATAAAACTCTAGTTTTGATGTAGATAGGGGCTATTCATTTTATTACTGTAGAGGAAGAATGAACCACATCGGTGGTCACATGGGCTAAGTCACCATTCACTTAATTTACTGGGTTATCATTAACGGGAAGATTGAGGCTGAATTTCCAACCAGTATTGCCAAGTGAGGGTTTCAGTTCTTAACTAATTTCCCACTCTTTTTAGGCATAAAATGGCACTACATTTCCTCTATATTCTACTTTTTTTTATCATCCCCTACCTCCTTCCAATTCGCTATATGAATTGGGTCCTACGTGTCGTCAGTCGGTACGAATTGCGGCTTTAAGTGATCATAAAGCGCATCAGAGCATCTCACTGGTTGGAGTTAGCGACCTCGTTCCGTACTACGATAGGTAGCCTTGGTGAGGGGACCCACATCAAGTTTCTTATTATCTGCCACAAATATCCCTGTAAACACAAGCTATCAATCTCGTCCTCCCAGATACTTTTCCTGTAATATCGGAGCATCTCTCGAACAACATGACTTAGCGGTTTCAGTTGGTTTTGTCTACCGTGTCCCTAGATATTAGCCAAGCCTCCCTTAGTCGATTTTCTACCTGGGGTGCCTAAGGATACAATCATGCAAAGAAGCCTGTGGTTCCCTCTTGTAACAGTGCCTTGGCTTCGAGTGCTCCATTGATAATGTAAGTTATGAATCCGCATCATTGTAAATATCAGCTGTCGTTTGAAATTTTTCTCTCTCAACACGCTCAGTTAGCCTGTTCCAGTCAGTTCATCTTGGTTCGAGGTTTTGAGGGGTCTGCGAAGGACACCACGTGTTCCAAATTCAGAAGAACAGGATTGCGTTCCGAGCCTAACTCTGCTAGACACTTCAGAACTAGTCAACGTTTAATCCATCTGGTAACAACGAAGTGTTGGACGTCCGGGAATCAGATAGAATTTTAAGGAAAGTGGGTGAGTTTGGGAGGACTCGTAGGCCACAATGCCGTTTTGATCTGTGAAGTCATGGAACAATCCGCCATGAAGATTTATAATCCTGGAACCCCATGACGGCTTTTTTTAGTTGTCGACACGACCAATTAAAATATACGTGATACTACGTAGCAATGCATCCATGTCGGCTCCAGTGGATTGGTTGAACTGGTGGTGTGAAGGGAAGTAGATAAATATGATACGCACTGAACAAGTTGAGTTCACCAGTTGGATAGCCAATGCTTCCAACTGTATCAGTTGATTTCACTAATTGGATAGCCAATACTTCCAAGGTTTGGAGTGGGGGAAGTGAGATGGTGTGATGGTCGAGGTCCATTTGGGCCAAGGCAGTCATCCCACCCCAGATCCACACCCCCCACTCATTCACTCTGATGATAGATAAATTCTGCCAACGAGAACCTCAATGAGGGGTGCAAACTTGTGCACCTTCGACACTGGTGGTCCTCTATTCAGGTGTGCTTCCATGAGAGGCCAGGTATAGTATGATGTGCTCCATGACCAGGGGGACACGATTTCTCCTCAGAATAGCCTGGACCTTCTTCAAGAGACTCGATGAAAAGTTCCAATAATGTAGTCCATTTTAAGCAGCTCGATACAAGTTTGAATCTAAACAACCTCACCATCATGGGTAGGGGTAGCGGAGGGAGGAGAAATTGAGAGGATGGGTTTGAGTGATGAGAAGGGCTGGAAGAGTGGTGGGGAGGGAAAAATCCTGGTAGTGGGAAGATGAGTGACCTCGAATATATCCTTGACTGGGAGGGGTGCTGGCCTTGGAATGGCACTTCAGCAGAAGCTTTAAATTGGGGTTAGGGGATTGTTCTCACTGTCAGAGCGTTGGCGAACAAGTTCTTCAGCGGCTTCGTTGTTGTAGCAGCAGTCACGGTTACCTTACGTTCTGTAATGCTCCGAGGGCTTCTGGTCTTGCTTTAGATCATCTGTCCTTTCGTCTTGAGCCTTGAAAGTTCGTGCATTTTCCACCACCCAAAAGGCCTTATAGGTTGGGCAGCCCCACCGAGCTGAATTGGGAGCTCCTGAGCAAATCATACATTTTGAAGTTGATCATCTCTCCTCCGGGCACCTGTCCTTATTGTGGTCGCCACCACAGAACCCACTCCTTGGATTAGCGTGACAATCCTTCCTCACGTGACTGAACTGAGATACGGATCCCGTACTGGATTATAAGTGTACAACCTTACGGTATGCTCCTCAGGTGTCAGAGAGACGACGCGGTTCAGCAATTTCTCTCTCGTTCCGGTCCCGTTTCCACTGGTAACGCGTCTGTGTGATGGTTTTTTTTATGGGGAATCCCATCTACAGAAAATGCTTCTGGACCTCAATTGGCTTTGTATTGTTCAGAAGTCCCTTGACCACGATCATGTTCAGGCGCTCCTTTCCCAGCTTGTAGGACCCATGCTTAGCTCCGATATCAGGCAGAAGCCTCTTGAGGACTCAGTAGGCATTCTAAAATTACACTGGATACGCATGTGATCTCCGGGCTACATCATTGCCTCTACTGGTTCTTGAAGCTTGGTGCGAATGGCCCTCGCCACCTTGGAATAGTTTGTATTTCAGCCAGCCCCGCTCCTTCCTGTGCTCGTGATGCTTGATGTTCAGGGGGCGTTTGGTTCTTCTCATTTTGGACTAGTGCACAAATTGCTTGCCACTGTAATTCCGTGTCACCTTATTATTTACCTCTTCCTCTCATTTCTGTCTAGTTAGACATTTCAGGTTCACCTGAACGCAATGCCATCTTCCTCGCGTCCAATCCTTGCTGGTTTTCATAAGGGTCATCTGCATTCCCCTCTTCTCTCTATTTCCTGTTTGTTAATTATATCCCTACTACTTGTTGTTGCAGTTTGTCCCTTAACGTGGATACCACTCCTCTCATGGTCCAGTCCATTAATGACAACGTTCTTTTGGGTAGACTCTCCTGTGCCCTATGTTCCCTTGTAGCCTATTTCCCTTTTTGGGAGCTTTAGCTCAACATGGCCAAGATCCAAGCCGTCGTATTTACTCGACGCAATTCTGGGCATTACCCTCCTTGTTATATGGAGGTGTTGTTATGGCATGGTAGGATTTAATCCAAAACAAGAAGCCCACATTGAATCACCAACTTCACATTTATGATCATATTACTAATGTCTGAAACAAAGCGTTAGTGGTCATTTATTATTTTGCCCAGGTTCTCCAAACACTTGTTCTCCTTCCCTTACACGCAAGCCTATCTTGTTTCAAGCCAAGATTATGTTGGTATTGTTTTATCAGAATATAGTGATTCGCGCCTAAATACACAAGTTGTACATTGTTGTACTCTGGTGGTAATTTTATTAACTATTGTAAATCAAATGGGTCCTGTTTTGTAAATAATCTCTGTTTTGTTAATTGTTGTAAAAAATGAAGCATTATCAAAAACAATAATTTTACTTAAACGCTTTTAAAGGTTATGGGTCCAGGATTAGTTCCTAATGCATTGTTGTTTCCCTAAAGATAAAACGAATCAGTTTCGTAGTATTTTGTTGCTCGAGCTATCCATACTACCGGGGCTGTTAACGTCACCAGAAAGTTGTTTTTCATTAGCACATTAAGTTTAGTATCACAATATTTGAGTGAACATTCATTCTTATCGGTTAAACGAAAAAATGAAGTTTCAAGTAATTGTGCACAAGTAAGTTTATTTACTTAATAGAGTCCGTCTATGTAAGAATAGGCCTTGAGTTAACCTTTAACTTTAATCACAATGTCGGAAAAGATCGACATATCAAGTATTAATAAGTTTAATGGTAGTAACTACCGTGGAAGTTCCAGTCACATGCGCTCCCCACGCCATAGGTATTTTCAAAATCGCAAAAGGTGAGGAAGCTATGCCTACTGAAAATGCAAATAAGGCAATCGATTTATGGCAGCAAAGGGACACCGTAGTTATTTTTACCCTTAGTTCAGCTTTAGATCCCAGTCAGATTGCCTTGATTGAAAGTGGTAAATCGTCCTATGAAATTCTAAGCAAACTAGACTCTATTTATGAGTATAGATCATAAACAAATAAAATGATAGTACATTAAAGTTTCTATAATTATCAGTGGAGCTTGGCCGACTCAGTGGCTCAACACATCGCCAAAGTAGAAGCTCTTGCCCCACAAATAAAAGAGGTCGGAGATTAAATCAGTGAACTAGCTATTATGACCAAGATCGATGAAGAGGCGAGCCTGACTAAGGGGGAAGAGCAATAAACTGCTCTAGCTTCTATAGCTAACCGAGAAACTAGATCTCGTGGACATTAACCACAATTTTATGAAGCAAGAGAACAAAGTAACTAGATCATAATAAACTTAACTGCTACAACTGCCAACGTAAAGGCCATCTTGCCCGTGAGTGCTGGAGGGAGAAGAAAAGTCGCCCAGTTACTGATAAAGCCAGAGTTAACCAGTCAATTTTTTTCTGCCTTTAATGATGATTAAGCAAATGCATGTCTTTCTTTTTCTGACGAGAATACTTGGACCATGGATAGTGGGCCTTCCAGCCATATGACATGGCACAGAAATTACTTTGACAAGTTTTAAGAGGTTAGTGATGGTTCTTCTGTGCGTCTTGGTGACACCCACAAGATTTTTGTCAAAGGAAAGCTGATGTGATGATTCGGAAGTTGCGGAATGGTCAGTGGTATGACTCGGTCATAAGAAACGTCCTATTTGTTTTGGACCTGAAAAAGAGCCTTATGTCTGAAGAAAAAATCACCAAGCTAGGAATGAAAATTCTTAAATCAGACAATTTTGTTGAAGTTTTTGAAAAAGGAAAGTTGGTCGCGTATGGTGAACGCCAGCCAAATAACCTATATAAAATGTTTTTTCAGACTCTAACCTCAAATGAAGCCAATTCTGTCACTCAGACTAGTTTGAATATAAGTTATGGCATTACCGCCTCGGCCACATCATTGTTAGCGTTTTGAAGTAGTTAATCTCAAAATTCTTAGCTGAGGGTGTAGATATGAGTGGTAAAGACAATTTCTTTTGCCCTGTATGTGCATATGGAAAGAACCACAAGCTCCCGTTCAAGAACCCAACCCACCAGAAAATGATGGTTGGGGAGTTAATATACAGTGATCTTGGATTCATCCCAGTCGAGTTTGTAGGAGGAGCTATGTGCTCTTTTAGTTTCAAAGATGACTACTCTGGCTGGCCTCAAAGTGGATCATTGCTGAGAGAACAGCGTCATACACACCCAAAAAAACCTCTCGCTCAGGAGAGATATACGTACAACTGTAGATAGTGACCGGGCAATGCTTTGCAGCAGTATTCTTCCTCAAGAGCTTTGGGCAGAAGCTTTAAATTGATCTGTATACATATTAAACCATACGTCTAAAAAGCAGGCACATAACTCCACACCCTGTAACTGAGGACCGGATGTCGCATGTAAGGACGTTTGGATGTTAATCCTATATGCTGGTGCAAAACGGAAGGAGTAAGTTAGATGAGAAATCCAAGAAGATGATACTAGTTGGATATGATCGAAATTCTACTAACTACAGGCTGTATGATCCTGACACTAATAAAATTAGAATATCAAAAAATATTCTCTTTGACGAAGCACAACAAGGCTTTGAAAAACCTATCCACTACGTGCCCACGAAAATTGACTGTGATTAAGAAGCTGAAGTCGAGAGCAAAGAAGCCTACGGGACTAAGACGACATCCCCAGAGCTGGGTGAGCCACTGGAAGAAATTATTCAAGAGTATGAATCACACAAGATGTCTAGGCCTACGCATAGCCTCAGACCCCGTAGTGTCTTAAAGCCGCTGGCAAGATTCACTGAGAATCATCTCTGCTTCGAGGAAGATACTCCTAGTACCTATTCTGAAGCTGTTACATGCCCGGACAAACTCAAGTGGTAAACTGCTATGAAAGAGGAAGTTGACGCCTTAGAGAAAAATGACACATGGACAATTATATCAATACCTGAAGGAAAGAAGCCCATAGGCTCAAAATGGGTCTTTAAAATTAAAAGAAATTCTTCGGGTGAGATTACGAGATACAAAGCCCATTTGTGTGCAAAAGGGTAGACACAAAAATTGGAAATAGACTACAATGAGAAATTTTCCCCCACAACTCTCTATGGTTCGAGCAGAGTGCTCCTCTTTATTGCAATTATATTTGACTATGAACTAACCCAATTTGATGTCAAAACCGCATTGCTTAGTGGAGATCTTGAAGAGGAGATATACACGAGTCCACCAGAAGGGATACAGGTTGATTCAAATGTTGTTTGTAAGCTCAGTAAGAGTTTTTACGGTCTGAAGCAATCATCACGATGTTGGAACCGAAAGCTCGACTAATTCTTAAATAATTTTGGCTTTAGGCAATTTAATTGGGATAAGTTTATCTACAAAGCAGATGTTAAGGGGAATCCTTTTTGTCGACGATGGTCTTGTGGTGGGGCCGAATAAAAAATTATGCAACGTTGTAATCACTGAGTTGCAGAAGGGTTTTTAGATCACGTTATCATCAGTAAAATTCTTTGTGGGGATGCAGATACGCTACAACAGAGAAGATGCCACAGTCTTCATTGGACAATCAACCTACATGCACCAGAATGCTAAAAGATTCAATCTCTAGGACGCTAATCTTTGTAGCGTGCCAGCAGATTCCAGTATTCGTCTACAAGCCACAGCAGAAGACCAATCAATGAAGCATGTACCATACAGGGAAGCATTTAGCGCATTAATTTTTATTTGCACGGTCATTCACCCTGATAACGTTTGCAGTGGGGCAGGACAGCAAATATTGCAACAACTTTGACAAAAACCACTGGAACAGTGCCAAGTAAATTATTAAATATCTCAAAGCTACATCCAACTATGGATTCATGTATCGAGAGTCCGAAGACCCAATTACGATTGTGGGATATTCAGACTCTGATTATGCCGGAGAACTTAATACAAGACGATCGAAAGTGGGCTACATATTCAAGATATCGGATGGTCCTATTACTTGGAGCAGTACTAGGCAGCAAACAGTAGCCCTTTCAACCACCAAAGATGAATATATGCCATCTAAGCAGCATCTTAAGAAGCTATGTGGCTTAGAACTATGTTCATAGATATCTTTGAAGAAGCCGCTGCACCAACGGTGATCTTCGTTGACAACCAAAGGGACATAAGACTTGTGAATAATCCGGAATACCACAAGCGTACCAGGCACATAGACATCCGCTACCACTACATTCTGGAGTGATTTGAATATGGGGACATCGAGCTGCGATACACCACATCAAAGGATCAGTTTGCCGCCCTCCTTACGATGCTATTACCCCGTAAGTTTTTCAACAACTATATGCCGATTTGGTAACCGAGTTTTCTTGAAGTGCTGAATTAATTTGGTTTATTTGTCTGCTCAGTGTGTTGGCTCATACATATATATATATATATATATATATATATATATATAGTTTTTA
>CABFOV010004269.1:24923-54375 GCA_902141375.1 Timema poppense
ATTATTTAGCACCGCGTCTTACTACCCGTTCAGCTTATACGCTTTAAGTACTAATTACGCTAATGGATCAGGAATTGGGAAGGTTGAATTAGAGTAAGTGAACCTGCATTTGCGTGGAGGGAGAGTGAAAAACCATTTAGGAAAAACCACCCCCAGTTCACCCAACCGAGATTCGAACCTCGATCTCCCCGTCCTCAGCGGTCGAGCTCAACACAACTAGCGTGTTAGCCAACTACACCGCCGAGGTGGGTATCATCCAACTAATCTATTAATAAGGTCGAATGGCGCTGATCCTGAGAGCCATGCTCTCCATCACCATCGGATTCGCCACCTTCTTTAAAAGCCAACACCAATATCTGATGAAATCCTCTAGACTCAAATAATGGCTGCCCATCGTGCAAGGTAGCAATACATCGATTATATTAATGCTAGTATAATTTTTCAAGATTTATTTATCTATTAGTCTTGAGCTAAAGTACTCGCCTCATGCCCTGATGTTTGTGGATTCAAACTAAAGCAGGGTTGATAGATTTTTCCTGTGTGGTAGAAACTCGTAGCACCACTTACTTCGGGGAGAAAATAAAGCCGTTGGCCCCATATCGATTGTGATATGTATAAGGATCCTGAAAGGAATTTGAAAATACATTTATGAACAACATTGGTAGGCCCTTTAACTCATAGAAATTCTCTTGTGCTGATATAATCAGTCGATTCAGAAAGTACACGTTGAATACTTCAAATAATTAAATTTTAAAAATGTGTTCATGTTTTTTTGGAAATTTTTCTTATAATTTTTTTTCTGTGGCTGTTATACATTTTACGACTAAATTGTCATTATTTGTGTGTGTTACATTGTTAATGAGAACGCTTATTATATTCTGTTTCGGAAAACTAGAACTAAATTAATATAATTGTTTAGAAAATGTAACCCGAACTCAATGATTAAAGCTGCAGCCAGGTGGCGCCGTGTAGCATAATTTGACACTAAACATTCCTATGCTCTGTCATTGACTTAGCTACACTACTAGTCTTATTTTTACTTCATAGGTCATATTGGTAGACATATGTTTCCGTCGGCCATTTTATTGTAATTAAGAAGACTGGTATGTAATGACTTTTTATAAATATAGTTATAAGAACTAAAAACCATTATAAGTGTTTGGATGATTTTTGTTAATCCCTAAAATAATTTATATTTAATTTCAGATATTAAAATGGAGAACGATGCTGGTGAATTTGTTGATCTATATTGCCCGAGAAAATGGTAAGATAATTAAAGTACCTTCTAAAATCCACGTGTCTATTTTCAGCCATTACATTTTATCACAGAGACGAGGATTATGCTATGGGGATATTACCCTTTATATACAACCTATAAAAATTACTTTCTTTGTTTTGTTACAATAAACATGTATTTTCTTTTTACATGTTTGGGCTATAGTTTGATTCGAGGGGGGGCTTAATTTTTTGTCTGTCAAATTATGAGAAATTTAATGTTTGCTAGCATCAACACATACAACAAGATTCTGAAGTTTCTGGTTATAACAAAAATGATTTAAAAAAATTCTTAGACAACCCACCTAATTTGTATTTTTAAACGTGGGATCCTTTAGATACTTGATCAAAATTTTTATTAATTCACACATGGAAGGTCAGACAAAGCTCGGTAATTCTTATTTATTCACACATAAAAGGTTATGTTAAGATTGGTGACCCGCCTCGGTGGCGTAGTTGGCTAACGCGCTTGTCGTGTTGAGCTCGACTGCTGAGGACGGGGAGATCGAGGCTCGAATCTCGGTCGGGTGAACTGGGGGTGGTTTTTCCTAAATGGTTTTCCACTCCCTCAACGCAAATGCGGGTTCATTTCCTCTAATTCAACCTTCCTAATCCATTAGAGTAATTAGTACTTAAAGCGTATAATCCGAACGGGTAATAAGACGCGGTTCTAAATATTATTATTATTAAGATTGGTGAGTTATTTTCAGTGAACTTTTGTTTTTGCAACAACAAAATCACCCACAAAAAGATTAATTTTGATTACAGATTAATTAAATGATTTAGTGTTTTAATTAACCATGAATTCAATAATAATGTCATAACCATTTTAATGTGCACTGCGCAAAGTCACGAGTTTAACGTAAAGTGTCATGGGATGATGTACTCTGTCCAGCGTTCAGGATCACAGGAAAGTTACTTCATCATCAATATATACATTTTGAAAGTGATTTGGAGCAATGTGAACATTGTACCATGACAATTAAAATTAGTCAAAAACGAGATGGAAAAAGCATAGGCCTTATTGATACACCCTTAGAAACTTCAGAATTTTGTTTATAGGTACTATAAAAAAATTATATCCATAATTTAACACTAAAGAAAATCCACCCTCACTTCATACTATCCCCCATACTTTCAGGCTAATCAAATAATAATTACTGAGACTCGATGATAGAAGTTCTAAATAATTGTAAAATGCTATAAAATTTAAACATAACTCGCCTAATTCAAAAAAGAAAAGTTTAAATATTAAACTCATGTTAAACCCATAATTCGACCTTGTATGTATAAAGCAATTGTTAAAATGATGTAATTCGTACAGTTAAAGCTTTACTAGGATTCATGTAGGCATACTTACAATTAAAGCTTATTGAAACTATAAAATAAAATGAAACAGGAGATGACATTTTGGTGTTTGAAAACTATATTGCAGGAAATGTCAACTAAGTGATAAAACAAACAATATTGCTAGGTAATATGACAATTTTTTGAAATATCAATATACTAATGTATTACATTGTTATTATTTGAAGAGACAGAAAATCGACTGGCCTAAAACTAGGATTGATCAAGTTTGATAAGTTAGAATAATTATTTTACAATTACTTTCTAATCATTGGGCCCTTTTTCGCTAAGTAAACGAAGTTATATGATAAAATGGGAATATTTTGTTTGAAAGAAAGAAAATCCATAAAATGCGTATTGTTTTGTATTTATGGTTTACTATTTAAACATTTGCAAAAATCAGTATTTTGTAAAGTAAGTTAAACTTAGATCACATTTACCTTAACCAACTCTTTGTGTGGACTATAACATAACTTTGCACATCTCTCTGCAATTAGATGGCCTATCTTTATATGAGGCAGTAGCTTTATTGATCAAACCACATCATTATACAATATTTAAGGACTATAAAAGATGTATTTAAATTTAAACATTGATGTTACTAGTGATGATTACTTGTTGTTGACAATTTATGATATTATTTAAGTCACCAAGTCTGAAGTAACACTTTAAGTATTCCTACTTATTATAAAAAATATGTAATTGGCTATTAAATTTTTGAGGCCCTAATTTTTTTTTAGCAATCCAAAAGAGATATTGAAATAAAGAATCTATTAGTTAAATCAGAAAATATAGGATAGCGCACAGGTTGCCAAACTGGGTGTCGCAATACCCTGGGGGTGTCACAGCTATAGGGAGAAACTCAAACTTTTTATGGATAGTGAAAGGCAACATGAGAATTTACAATACATGTACTCTTACAAATTTTAAAATCATACAAGAAAACACTTTTTTTTCTTTTGAAAGCGCTCCCTACATATGAGTTCCGGATTCTAATGCTCCTTGAAAGCTTGGTGTGAAGTTTTGCACAACTTTCTTCTCTACAGTATGAAAATGGACTGAGCCAAGATCAAGCCTTTTTAATATATAAATATTGGCTGCAGGGGCCGTCACACAGAAAATCTGACATGAATGAGAAGGGCGGTGTGGTCTCAAAAAGTTTGGAAACCACTGGGATAGATGTTAACTTACTAAAACTGAGCAGATATTTAAAAAATCACTTTCTCTTAATATATTACCATGTTTTTAAATAAATTAGTTTATTTTTGTTAAATACTATCTACATTGCTTATAAAAAAGATCACCTCCCCTTTTTATTCATGTTTTCCGTGTGTGGGCCTGGAGATGTGTCAGGATGTCGTTGGTCGATAAGGTGGGGATGATATGATTACTTTTGTGGGTTCATGATTGACATTAGACTAGGTCTTTAAAGGTTTAACAATACTACTATTCTAATACAAATGTGATGTTAGGAGTAAGGTTAGAATAATAACTTAGTGAATATAGAGAAGCGAGTAACCGAAAAAGGTGTTATGAGACTTTTTACCTAAGGCCTCTCTTGACAGCTAGGTGTTTGCTGTATGGGTGTTGAACCTGAGTTCCTGAGCTAAAGCGGCAGACCCGTCCCAAAGTCTTAACAACCCTTCTATAAAACCGGCGATCAGCCTGGTTTCTAGCTTTGGCTTACTGATATCTCCTTTTAGTATCAGTGCTCCTAGTTTGCTTGTTTACTGATTCATCACAACTAACCTCACAACACTTGTTAAGTCACTTGCCATTTACAACGTACGATGTTTATACAACACGCCTTCCAAATGAGTCCGTTGGTGAATAATGTAATATATATAAATAATACCTCAACTACGTGTGTGTGTGTGTACCTCAACTACATAAAGCAGAATAAAAATGCAAAGAGGAAAACAATAATTGTGTAGTTGCAGACTAGAGCAGACTCAATAATAGAACTAGTCTAGGAGAAACATGACACTAGCATTGGGGAATCAAATAGATAAACAATTGCACACACATTCTAACTGGCAGCACTTGTGAGAGAGCAGATGGTAGATGCGAGGAATTTAATTGGAAATTGCATAAAAGATGTTTTGCGACAGACTTATTGAAAGAAAAACAATCCCTATTAAGTTTATCACATTGTATCCAAATCATTTGCACCAACTTGACAGGTAAACAAGGGAATTATTCTAACCAGAGAGATAAAATAATTAGAATAACAATAATAGATTTATTACAACAGAAAGATAAAAGATATGTTTGATTACAATATATATGCAAGATCATAAGTTAGAAGTTTCAAATTAATAATCTTGTGACACAGGGAAACAATAGTTCTAGGCGGTAGGATCAAATACAGTAGGCTTGAAAAGCAATGTTCAATAACAAAACAGCTGGACTGCCGCCAGGCTACGGTCAGGTGATTCTGAAAGAAAAATAGTGAGGTAATTATGAACAAAAGTTAACTGGAAATCATATACATATAGTATTATTAACACATTTATAATTTGAGCTAGCTTGCTTGGGACTTAAGAAAAATCCTTAAGAGACATTGTATAATGAATAGAAATAGAAAGGTTAGTTGATTACATTGGTAGATGGCTAGCATACAGGTGTCTAAACACAATAGTACTATGACCGGTCCTTTCCCTATTGGTACTTTCAGAGCATTCAATAGTACATGTATTTAATAACCCACTTCCTGGTACAACACTAATTTAATTTATACAATACTAATACTCAGTTAATAGGTGCCAAAAACGGGTAGAGAGAAAATAGGTATCCGTGTGGACCCCATATGGAAACAAGCAGAGTTCCGCGCTTTACCCACATAAGCTAATACCACACGCGAAGCATGGCAACAAGAATGGTTCAAAACATTGAACACATTGACAACTCCAGTAGCCCTATGGCTTCTTTGGTGCTGACTTCTGACAGTCAAAATTTAAGTATATACCTAAATTTTAACCGTCAAAAGTGACAGCTGCTAAACACATGTTTTTTCAGATCACCTGGTTCGGTGTAGGGATACATAATTTGGTCTGGTAACTTTTTAAAACTGTCGGCTGTGAGCTGTCAGTCAGCACAAAGGAAGCCATGGGGCTACTGTAGGTCCTAGAAAAAGGATAGACAACCTGGTTGTAGCCATAAAAACAAGTGTGTAGTCTTAAGGACTCAAAAGGGAAATATAGTGCTCGTGGAGAATAGCAACCATTTGGACTAAGTCCTTATTACAGCTGGAGCTCAAAGTTATATCATATGGATATAGGAAAAACATGGTCTCTTGGACCAATATAACAAGTTTGAAGGATTTAAGCAAGATTAGAGTTTTTGTGACTACACCAACAGAGTCTGAACAACACAAAATCAAAATCTAGCCACTTTGGCTGAAACAAGAAATCCGAAATAAACATAATAGTTGCCTCGACTGTACTAAGTCTTAAGGACACAATGCTGATAAACAAAAAGTCAGAAGGACTTAATAAACATTTTCTAGTCTTTAAACTAGACCAATAAGTCAGATGGACTTATTAACGCCGCCTCTATACTTAGGAAATCGGAGAGGATTTTCTTTGGCGAGAACCACGCCCAATACTCCATGGCCACCAGTTCCTTCGTAGAGTAAGGTATCGGAGGTTCCTTCTTCTATGATACGATGTGATAAAATGCCCTGAAGTGAATCTGAGACTCACCTATTTTATACCCTTTCTCTGACTAGAACGGAACAAAAAGAAAGAAAAGAGAACAAGTGTAAAAACAAAGGTGGTGATAGGAAGTACTGGAGCTTGAGGGGTGAGGTAAAGGGGAGGTTGGAAGACAGGCCGCCAAACAGTGGCACTCGAGGGTCTTGGGAGCAAGCCTAACTTGGTTGAGTTTTCTTTCATGTCAGGTGATGTAGTGAGCGGATGGGTTTGGAAACACCCTGTCGCCATACTTATGAAATATTTTCCTAGAAGGCATGTTGGAGTTAACTGATCCTATCCAGCCACTGTGAGTAAGTCTTGAAGCATATTATTCCTAATTGTATCAGCTTTAATTATCTTCTTTGGATTCCACTATTATAAGTTTAGTATTTTTATGCAGATTTGTATTATTAAAAATCATTTGTAGTATTTTCTTTTGGGAGCACGAGGATCATATCCGGTCCATCCAATCGCTAACAGTAGGTTTTGAAGGATATTATTACTAAATATTTCAAATTCAATACTCTTCTTTGGATTTTGCCAATATAATTATTATAATTTTGTATTTTTATGTTGCCTAATTGTGTAGGTGTCAACTTTACATGATTGACACACTACACATGTAGTAGGCCTAAAACACATGTTTGGAAAAAGCTAATTAAAACTATCATTTGTCAATAACAATTAAATCACCTGAGGAGTGTATAAAATGGGTTACAGGTACAGATAAACACTGAAATAACGCAAGACAATGTTTTACAAAACTTTTACCAGCAAATTAAATTGATTATCAAAATTTAAGGCCATCGTAGCCTTTTAAAATTTATTTTACACACACACACATAATAAAACAAAATTGATTTTTTTTGTTACTTGGCCTTTTGTATGCGAATAATGTTAAAAAAAATTGTGGGTGCGCTTCTTCTTAATTTAACCTTCCCTACACATTAATGTGGTTAGGACATAGATGTAAAATATTTTTTTCGGAACTTTTAAGATAAACTTTAACTACTCTCTACAACCAAATAGCCTGTTTTTATATGAAGCTATGGCTCTATGGATCAAACCACATCATACAATATTTAGGAATACAAAATCCATTTATTTAACTATGTTGTTACTAGTGATGATTACTTGTTGTTGACAATTTTATGATAGTACCGGTATTTTAAGTCACCAAGTCTGAAGTAACACTCTAAGTAGTCCTACTTCTTATAAAAATATGCAAATTTCTAATAACATTTTGAGACTCATTTTTTCAACATATAATACAGGAAGTTCTCTAACGCGGTAGTTGAAATTCAAAAGAAACAGTGAAATAAAGGATGTGTTAGTTAAATCAGGAAATATAGGTTTAACAGGGTTCGGCAAACTGTGCGTTGTGATGCCCTGGGGGCATCACCAGTTTTGGTCCAGAGTGCTGCGGCTATAAGGAAAAACAAAAACTTATGATAAGTTATAATTAGGGACCGGATTCATAGGCACCAAAAATGTTTAAAATAGGCACTAAAAATATAGAAAATAGGCACACAATAATCAATGTAAAATTTATTTTTCTACAAGCTACTTACTACATGAAATCTACAAGCAACTCACATTGCTCTGAATCACTATATACTTTTCTAGATTTTCACAAGTGAAATTTGTTCTGTGGTCTGATAGAATATTTTTATAATTTGAAAAGCTTCTCTCAATTTCACATGCTGTCAAGTGACAAAATTTTAAATTTGACAATTCTGAAGTGTTTAAACTTATCTCCTGCAATGGCGTGCTTTGCCCTCCCAAGATGTCTGATACTGCTACCATTGTTCTCCACCCGGGATTTCATTGTAATACTTGTTCAAGTTTTGTTGCGACTGACGAGGCAACAGGTCCAGGAGTTTGCTTCACGCCTTCTTGTATTGTATGCATTATCTTCACTGATTCTATTAAAGGCAGATCCCTGGCTTCCAGTGACACGATAACTCCAGGAAGGTTGCCGAAATAGCTCTTTACATAGGCCAAATCAAACAACGGTGCTAGAAGATGTAGCAACCTTTGCCTCTCTTATTGACACAGCATCCGCTTCATCAGATGTTTGAATTACCTGAAATTATTGAGAATCAATTCATTATTTAAATTCTGAACAAAATTAACAAGCAATAGAATTATAAGAAAAATTATTTAAATATCTAGCTCTGAATAAATAGAAAAATTGTTTTCTTAAAAATATACACATACCCTTTGAATTTTGTCCATGTGGTCAGCATAGTACACTGCCGCTTGTAACCAAGTACCCCAACGTGTTAGAACTGGTTGTGGTGGAAGAGGTGTTTTCGGCAATTTTTCCCTAAATGTTGCTATGCGCGAAGGAGCTTTCAGAAATACTTTTTTGGCAGATGAAATTACAGCATTTATATTCGGGAACTGTGCACGAATGTGTTCTGTGACTCTGAACGGCGTGTGCTAGGCAGGTAACTTGAATTAGTTTTGGGTAGAACACCTTCAAATTTGCCCCAGATTTTAGCATATATGCTGCTCTATCTGTCAGCAGTACCATAAACTTCTCGTCATTGTTTTCTGATGGCCAAAGCACTCTTGTAACAGAATAATAAAATACATATTTACTCTCACAGAATTACATAGGATAAAGTTTTGTATGTAAAAACTTATATAAATCCAACTTACGCAGAGAATCGCGAACAACTCTGGAAATTGTCGAGCTGTTAGCGACTTCAAGCACTCTTGAGGCAATCAAGTGTGTAGAACTGTGTCCTGTGGAGTCAAGTTTACTGACCACGATATTTGCGATGTATCTGCTGCAACGGTCAGTTGTCTCATCGACACTTGCCCAAAAGTAGGAATCTCCAATATTTTCTTTTATGTTCTCAATGGTCTGGAAAGGAGTAAAAATTCACTTAATATTCAAAACAAATAATTATGTAAGTAAACAAAAGTGCACAGCTCCAATTAATTTAAAATATCTTTAAAATTAAAATGTAAAAAATAAATAGATTAGCAAACAAAAAACTTACGGATAAGTATTGGGGATGTAAGTAATTCTTCCTCAATGTGGATTCACCGGGGATCAGCTTGTTGGTATATTTTGTGAGGAAACCTTTTAAAATGGGATTGTTTAGCATTGTCTATGGTATATTCACAGCTACCATCGCAGCGTACATTTCAGAGTAAAATTGTTCGCAATTGTCAGGAAATACAACTTGCGAAATTAACATTTCCCTGTCAGTTTTTTTCTTTTAACTTTTGTAGTGCATTGCTGTTTGTGTGTGTTGGTCTAAATGATATTTCTTGTCACACTTTACCTACAATATGTGAACAAATTTACGTAATTTGTAATTTTACCAACTTTAATTTATTACGTCTAACTATTCTCAAATAGCCCTAAAGCCGTTAAAATATATATCAGTAAGTATAAATCTTAAATCGATGAAAGAGTTTAAAAGTAGTTTACTTGTATTTACAAAACCTATGGATATCCAATGCTGTTTATTTTAAAGCAAATAATAAATGGAATGATAGTTATTTTTCAAATATTGCAAACCTATTTAGAATCCTATTATTAAATTTAATGCTATGGATATTAAACTTACCTCTTTGGTACACGATTGGCAGAAGATGATTTTTCCATCTGTCGTGAAATTAATATCACCACCTATCCATTGCTTAAATAAAGCGCTTTTTTTTTCTTGGGCATTTCCACCACAGTTAACACAAGAAGTATTACAAAAAAATCAGTAAACAAAACCACCAAGACAGAAGTTGACTCTAAAAGACACAATCACGTACTGAAATAATTATGGTTAAACCAAGCAGTAAACTATTCTAATCTCCATGTCAGTCAGGCTAAGGCTGTTGGACCACGTCACACCACCATCTCCCATCCTAATACCACTTATTATTGGGTGTAATGTTCTAAACATAGTCTGTCAAGGTCAGGTCAAGTCACATGTTTCCCTCCCCCTCCCACTAACCCCTTTCAAACACAAACTAAACTCTTTTTCAGCAAAAAAATAATATATATATCTCAAAGAAAAAAGGCCGAAATAGGCACAATAAAGTTTCTTATTCATAATTCATGAAATAGGCGCAATTAAGGCTCTTATTCATAAAATAGGCAAAAACCAACAGAATAGGCAATTCTAGGCACTATAAAATTAACATATTGTACTTGTAATAACATGAAACACACACATATATATATATATATCAACTGCTTGTTTTACGATAAAGGGTAAATAGGCAAAATCTGGTATCTAGTTATAATGTATTTTGAAATGCAACATGCAACTTTTCAATGGGTATACTAGTACATATTTTAAAGAATGGAATAAATCAAACAAGAAAACACATAATTATTTTACTTGTGAACACCCTCTATTCGTATGAAATCCTGATTCCAGTGCTCCTTTAAATCTTGGCGTGGCATTTTACACAACTTTCTCCCATACACTATGAAAAATGGGCTGAGGTTGGGTTAAGCTTTTTACTTTAAAAAAAAAAAATATTGGGTGCAGGTGCGCCACACAGAAAATCTGACATGTGGAGGGCGGTGTGGTCTCAGAAAAGTTGGAAACTTCTGGGATAGAGGTGAACTCATTAAAACTGACAAGATCTTAAAAAGTCATTTTCTCTTAATATACTGACTTAATTTTAAATAGTTTATTTTTGTTAAATAGGTCTACAGTGCTTATAAAAAAAGTCATCTCCCTTTTTTATGTATGTTGTCTGTGCGTGGCACTGGAGATGTCAGGATGTCTTTGGCTGAGGATAATTTTGTGGGTTTGTGATTGACATTAGACTAGGTTTTTGAAGTTTTATTAATACTACTATTCTAATACAAATGTGTTGTTAGAAGTAAGGTTAGAACAAGAACTTAGTGAATATATAGAAGCGAGGGACCGAACAAGGTGTTATGAGGCTTTACCTAGGGCCTCTCTGATAGCTAGGTTGTCGCTGCATTTGTGTTGAACCTGGGTTCTTGAGCTAAAGCGGCAGTCCCCAATGGTACGTGGGGAACCCAGCGATTTAGCCTGAGTGGCTCCGTGACATTTAGCGTATTCTCATAGTTTACGATCTCCCATACTCAACCCGCCCTGAGGTCTTAACAACTCTCATTTAAATCGGTGATTGGCCTGTTTTCTTGTTTTGGCTCGCTGACATCTCCTTTTCATATCAGCGCTTCTAGATTTCTTGTTTACTGATTCATCATAACTCTCCTCACAACACTTGTTAGGTCACCTGCCATTTACACGGACAATGTTTATACAACACACCTTCCAAATGAGTCAGTTGGTGAATAATATAAAAAATAGTTACTAAGTATAAATAATACCTTGACTACACAAAGCAGAATAGACTGCAAAGAGGAAAACAATAATGGTGTATTTTCAGACTAGAGCAGACCCAATTATAGAGCTAGTGGAGGAGGAACACGACACTAGCATGGAGGAATCAAATAGATAAACAATTGTACACATGTTCTAACTGGCAGCACTAGTGAGAGAGCAGATTGTAGATGCGAGGAGTCTCATTGGAAATTGCATAAAAGATGTTTTGCGAAAGACTCATTGAAAAAACAATCCCTATAAGTGTATTACCTTGTATCAAAATCATGTAGTTGGCCTAAAACATGTGTTTGGAAAATGGTAATTATTACTTCTGCTTTGTCAAAAAGAATTTTAAATCAACTCAGGAGTGTATGTAATGGATTACAAATACAGGTAAACACTTAAATAATGCAGACAATGCTTTACAAACCTTTACCAGAAAACTAAATTAAATTTCAAAATTTATGTCTGTTGTAGCCCTTTAAAATCTATTTTACACACACATTTAAAAAACAAAATTGAATCTTTGTTGCTAATTAGATTAGGTCTCGTTATTTGGGCCTTTTATATGCGAATGATGTTAAATTTACATCTAGAACATTTATTTCCCTTAATCAAAGGCCATTGATAGAATATTAAAATGTCGTTTTATCTGTATATTATAAGAGTCATTTTGTGATTTTGGCAAATATTTTTATTCTAAGAATCAGAAGTTAAGCCATGATTTTTTACAATTTTTAGCTGAAACATGCATTTTATAAACAGACTTTCAATACTCATGTACGACTTTTATTTCTCAAAATCCAATAATTTAATTGAAGTCACCACAAATTAGGGTCTCTATTCATAGATAAATTCAAAGTTAATTTTGAAAACTGTATGCTTCTGTTCAGTGCTTATCAAATTTGGTAGCTAACAAATTTAATTGATTGCCAGCTAAAATATAAACTAAATTACACAACCTAACACTTTTGGTCAGTCAGAAATGTGTTTACCTGCTAATGTAAAGGTTCTGAGTTTAATTCCTAACATGGCTAAAAAAAAATATTCATTGTTGAAATTGAGATTTCTCCTTTCACATTGATGAATTAACACCCAGAGGCTGAGTTTTGTTTCTGCTCTATATTTAAGTTAGGTTATACATCATGTGGCGATATAATCACTAAGTTAAAAATATTCACTTTAAATACCTCAAATAATAAATACATATAAATGTTATCACAGTGCCAATTGTGACAATAAAATTACGCTTTCATATAATACTTAGTACAGTAGAGTCTTGGTAACTTGACCTAATGTGGAATGAGATGGTGTCGAGTTTTATGAATGAACGTGCATAAGATGCATGTTTACTAAAAAATAATGAATCAAAGTAAAGTATAGGTACAGTACAATATATTACATATTAATATAATGTTGTACATACCGAATTGTAATATAAAGAAATACAGTGCTGTACCGTACATATATTATTGTATTGATTCGAATAACACATTACTGAATTGGAAAATTAACAAACACAACACTTGTAAAAACACCACAGTACAATAATTGTTCCGCTTGAGTTAAACAACACATGTGTCGAGCAATAGAGTTTCTGAGACCTTTCATAATGTTGACCATGCCAAATACGCATGCTCTTACAATCCCCATGTAATATAACTTCAATCCTAAAACACATTAATACAAAGTAATAACAATTATATTTAAGGCAATGGAATATTAAAATCCTTGTGTCCAAGAATTAATTAACCAGGATACAGCCAGATTTGGTGGCTACATGGTCTAAAGCACTACTCTCACACTGGACTATACTACCGAAAGCAGGGTGATCAGGGTGCCCTTTGGGCGTTTTTTCCTAAATGATTTTTTCACTTTTTCTTCACATTACTGTTAATGCACTTTTAATATTACCTTCCCAACACATTAGTGTAATTAAAACATAGGTGTATCATATTTGACCAATTTTTTTCGTGAACTATAAGATAACATTTAACATCTCTCTCTAAGCAAACAGCCTGTCTTTATATGAAGCTATGGCCACATCATTATACAATATTTAAGGATGAAAAATTCAATTACTAAACTATTGATGTTACTAGTGATGATTACTTGTTGTTGACAATTTGATGATAATATTTTAAGTCACCAAGTCTGAAGTAACACTTTAAGTAGTCCTACTTCTTATAAAAATATGCAAATAGCTAATAACATTTTGAGACTCGTTTTTTCAACATATAATACAGGTAGTTCTTTAACGCCCTAGCTGGAATTTAAAAGAAATTGTGAAATAAAGAATGTATTAGTTAAATCGGGAAATATAGGTTAGAGAAGGGGCTGCCAAACTCAGCATCGTGATGCCGAAGGGCGTCACCGGTCTTGGTCGAGGGCGTCGCAGCCATAAGGAAAACAAAAACTTATAATAAGCTATAATGTATTTTAAAATGCAACATGCAACTTTTCAATAGGTGTACTCGTACATATTTTAAATATTGGAATAAATCATACAAGAAAAAAACATAATTATTTTCCTTGTAAACGTGCTCCCTACATATGAATTCCTGATTCTAATGCGCCTTGAAAATCTGGCGTGACGTTTAGCACAACTTTCTCCCCTACACTCTGAACATTGACTGAGTGCAGGTTAACCTTTTTCTTTTTATAAAAAAAATATTGATTGTAGGGATGTCACACAGAAAATCTGACAGGTGAAGAGAAGTATGGTCTCAAACAGTTTGAAAACCAGTGGAATGGAGGCTAACTTGTTAAAACTGACCATATCTTTAAAAATCACTTTCTCATAATATTTGATATATTCTTAGATAGTTTATTTTTGATAAATATTATTTACGTTGCTTATAAAAAATGTCACCTTTTTATACATATTTTATCTGTGTGGGCCTGAAGATGTCAGGATGTCTTTGGCTGAGGATAAGGTGGGAATGATCTGATTACTTTTGTGGGTTCGTGATTGACATTAGACTAAGTTTTTGAAGTTTTATTAATACTACTATTCTAATACAAATGTGATGTTATAGTTATGAATGAGGTTAAAATAAGAACTTAGTGAATATAGAAAAGGGAGTGACTGAACAAACTGTAACGAAGCTTTACCAATGGCCTGTCTGACAGCTAGGTGGTCCTTGCATGCGTGTTGAACATGGATCCCTGGGCTCATGGTATAGCCCATTATGGTGCTTGGGGAACCCGATGACTTAGCCTGCGTGGCCCTGTGACAGTCAGCTGACCTCCTAGCTTACAATCTCTCGTATTCAACCTGACCCGATGGCTTCAAGTTCCTCTTATTTTAACAGGCGATTGGCCTGGTACCTATCTTGGCTTGCTGACATCTCCTTTTCGTATCAGCGCTTCTAGTTTACTTGTTTACTGATTCATCATAACTATCCTCACAACACTTGTTAGGTCACTTGCCATTTAAAACATGCAATGTTTATACAACACACCTTATAAATGAGTCAGTTGGTGAATAATGTAAAAAAATAGTTACTATATATAAAGAATACCTTGTCTACACAAAGCAGAATAAACTACAGAGAGGGAAGCAATGATTGTGTAGTTACAGACTAGAGCAGACTCAATTATAGAACTAGTCGAGGAGAAACACAACACTAGCATGGGGGAATTAAATAGATAAACAATTGCACACATGTTCTAACTGGCAACACTAGTGTGAGAGCAGATGGTAGATGTGAGGAATCTCAGTGGAAATTGCTTTAAAGATGTTTTGCGACAGACTAAAAAATAATCCTTATTTAGTTTATCACATTGTTTCTTAATCATGTAGTAGGCTTAAAACACATGTTTAGAAAATGGTAATTATAACTTCTGATTTGTCAAAAAGAATTTTAAATCAACCGAGGAGTGTATAAAATGGTTTAAAGGTAGAGATAAACACTGAAATAACGCAAGACAATGTTTTACAAACTTTTACCAGCAAATTAAATTTGATATCAAAATTTAAGTCCATCATAGCCTTTTAAAATTTATTTTACACACGCATAATAAGACAAAATTAAATCTTTTTGCTAAATTAGGCCTTATTACTTGGCCTTTTATATGCAAAAGATCCTAAATTTGTCTTTTTTGTCTGGAATTGTCAGAGAAAAGCAGGAGTAACACCTGCACTATTTAATAAAAAAATCTTTTATTTTTATACCCAATTAATGTTTCCATTCTAGAATATTTATTTCTCTTAGCCAAAGGCCTATGATGGAATATTAAAATGTGTTTTTATCTGTATATTATGAGTCATTTTGTGCCAGAGGCCGAGTATTGTTTCTGCTCTATATTTAAGTTAGGTTATATATCGTGTGGTGATAGATATAATCACTCAGTTCAAAAGGTGCATGTTAAATACCTCCAATAATAAATACATATAAATGTTATTACAGTACCAATTGTGACAATAAAATTAAGCTTTTGGATAATATTTTGTACAGCAGTCTTTCGGAAACTTGACCTAATGTATTATTGAACTTGCATAAGATGTATGTTTACTAAACAAGGATGAATCACAGTAAAGTATCAAATTATCAGACATTAGAGTAATTAGAACATAGACATATCATATTTTATCAACGTTTTGTGTGAACTATAAGATAACCTTTAACATCTCCCTGCAATCAATGGACAATATTTAACGATAAAAAATGGATTTATTTAACTAATGATGTTACTAGTGATGATTACTTGTTGTTGACAATTTGATGATAGTATTTTAAGTCACCAAGTCTGAAGTAACACTTTAAATAGGCCTACTTATTATAAAAAATATGCAAATAGCTATTAACATTTTGAGACTCTAATTTTTTCAATATATGGTATAGGAAGTTCTATAACGTGGTAACTGAAATCCAAAAGAAACAGTGAAATAAAGAATGTATTAACTAAATCGGGGAAATTAGAACAGGGGTTGCCAAATGTGCGTCACGATGGCTGTCACTGGTCTTGGTTCAGGGTGTCGTGGCTATAAGGAAAAACAAATACTTATAATAAGTTATAATGTATTTTGAAATGCAACATGCAACTTTTCAATATGTGTACTTGTACATATTATAAAGAATGGAATAAATCAAACAAGAAAACACAAAATTATTTTACTTGTGAACACCCTTTATTCGTATGAAATGCTGATTCCAGTGCTCCTTTAAAACTTGACGTGATATTTTACACAACTTTCTCCCATACACTATGAAAATGGATTGAGGATGGGTTAAGCTTTTTACCTTTTTAAAAAAATGGGGTGCAGGTGTGCCACAGAGAAAATCTGACATGTGAAGGGCGGTGTGGTCTCAAAAAGTTTGGAANGTGCGCCACACAGAAAATCTGACATGTGGAGGGCGGTGTGGTCTCAGAAAAGTTGGAAACTTCTGGGATAGAGGTGAACTCACTAAAACTGACCACACTAAAACTAACAAGATCTTAAAAAGTCACTTTCTCTTAATATACTGACATATTTTTAAATAGTTTATTTTGGTTAAATATGGTCTAAAGTGCTTATAAAAAAAAAGTCACCTTCCCTTTTTTTTATGTATGTTATCTGTGCGTGGCCCAGGAGATGTCAGGATGTCTTTGGCCGAGGATACTTTGGTGGAAATGTTTGTAAACCACTGAGATGGAGATTAACTTATTAATCTGACCAGATCTTTAAAAATCACTTTCTTTTAATATCTTAACATATTCTTAGATAGCTTATTTTTGATAAATATCATCTACATATAAAAAAATGTTACCTCCCCTTTTTATGTAACTTTTCCGTGTGTGGGCCTGGAAATGTGTCAGGATGTCTTTGACTGAGGATATTTTTGTGGGTTCGTGATTGACATTTGACTAGATTTTTGGAGTTTTATTAATACTATTCTAATACAAATGTGATGTTAGAATATAGGTTAAACTAAGATTTTAGTGAATATATAGAAGTGAGTGACTGAACAAGGTGTTATGAGGCTTTACTTATGGCCTGGCTGACAGCTAGGCGGTCCCTGCATGGGCGTCGAACCTGGTCCCTGGGCTAGAGCGGTGTCCCCTACTGGTACTTAGGGAACCTGATGATTTAGCCTGTATGGCCCCGTGACAGTTGGTGTGACCTCTTATCTTACGATCACTCGTAATCAACCTGCCCCGAGGTCTTTAAATCCCGCCTAATTAAACTGGCGATCAGCCTGGTTTCTAGCTTTGGCTTGCTGACATCTCTGCTTTGTGTCAGCGCTAGTTTGCTTGTTTACTGATTCATCATAACTATCCTCACAACACTTGTTTGGTAATTTGCTATTTACAACATACAATGTTTATACAGCATATTTTCCAAATGAGGGTTGATGGGTAATGTAAAAAAAAAATGACTATATGTAAATAATATGTCGACCACATAAAATAAAATAATCTTCAAAGAGGAAAAAAATATTGTGGAGTTGAATACTAGAGCAGATGTAATTATAGAACTAGTGGAGAAGAAACACAACACTAAAATGAGGGAATCAAATAGTTAAACGATTGCTTACACTTTTTACCTGGCAGCACTAGCGAGAAAGCAGCTGGTAGATGCGAGGAATCTCAGTGTAAAGTGCATAAAAGATATCTTGCAACAGACTTAAAAGCAATCCCTCTTTAGTTTATCATGTATCCAAATCATGTAGTAGGCCTAAAACACGTGTTTGAGCAAAGGTATTTAAAACTTGTCATATGTCAAAAAGAAAATTTTAAGTCACATGAGGAGTGTTTAAAATGGTTAACAGGTAGAGAAACCCTGAAATAACGCAAGACAATGTTTTACATGCTTTTACCAGCAAATTAAATTTAATATCAATATTTAAGTTCATCTTTGCCTTTTAAAATTTATTTTACACACACATAATATAACTTAATAGATTAGGCCTTACTTGGCCTTTTATACACGAATAATGTGTGAAATTTGTCTCTTTTTTTTTAATTGTCAGAGAAACACAAGAGTAGCACCTACACTATTAAAAAAATTCTTAAATTTCTCTACCCAATCAATGTTTCCATTCTAGAACATTTATTTCCCTTAGCCAAAGTCCATTGATAAAGAATTAAAGTGTGTATATTATGAGTCATTTTGTGATGATGGCAAATATTTTTAATCCAAGAATTAGAAGTTAAGCCATAATTTTTTACAATTTTTAGCTAAAACCCACGTCTCTATTCATATATAATAATCCAAAGTTCATTTTGAAAACTATGCTTGTGTTCAGGGCTCTTCAAATTTGGTAGCTAACAAGTTTAGTTGGTTGCCAGCTAAAATATAAACTAAATTACACCACCTAACGCCTTAGCTCAGTTGTGTGTCTTACTGCTAAGTTAAAGGTTCTGAGTTTAATTCCTGGTATGGCAAAAAAAAAAATCATTGTTGAAATGAAGATTTCTCCTCTCACATTGATTAATTAACAACCAGAGTCTTAGTTTTGTTTCTGCTCTATATTTAAGTTAGGTTATACATTGTGTGCCAATATAATCAGTTAATTTAAAAAGTGCACGCTAATTACCTTAAGTAATAAAATAATATAGATTTTATTACAATATCATTTGTGATAGTAAAATTAGTCTTTTGGGTGATATTTAATATCAGCCTTCACAATTTTGACCATGCCACGCATGATATTACAATCTTCATGTAATATACTTCAATCTTAAAACACTTTAATACATATTAAGAAAAATTATATTTGAGGAAATCAAAAATAAATCCTCGTCCTAATAATTGGTTAGCTAGAAAACAACCCGCTTCGGTAGCTGCATGGTCTAAGCCGCTAATCTCAATAGTCTAGACTGCCTAAGGTGGGGTGATTGGGGTCCACTCCTTACCGGGTGCTCTGAGGTTGTTTTTCCACTTTATCTTCACACAAATGTGGGTGCACTCCTTCTGAATGTAACTTTCCTAATCCCTTATACATCAGTGTAATTAGAACATAGGTGTATAGCCCAAACAAAAAGTAAGACGTAGTGCTAAAAAAAACTAATATACTTCTGCCAACAGCGACTTGGTAATCTTTAGAAACTCAAAAGATTACCCTTCTCATTGTATTTCCTCATTAGATACTACTGGCACTAAAACATTACTACATGTACAAAAAGTAATTGTATACTGCAATAGTGATCAATCCTCCTTACTTGTTATACTCACTTAAAGGCCACAAGATAGTTCATAATTAGATAACTAAGCTAAATTTGAGTGAATAAAGCCCACCTAGGGAAAGAATCCGATGCACAGATGTGAAATCTTATGCATTTCTTCTGGCTTCTAAAGTATAAAGTCACACACATTGTAACACAACAGTTTTCCATTATTGTATAATCATTTATTAGCCTTTGCTAAACATAAACTAGAACTGTAAGCATATAGTCCTAATATGTTGTAGCTCTTCAAGCAACCGTATCATACATGCCAAGGACCATGCATCAATTCAGATCAATATTGCTGAAGTGGACCCAGCCACTGGCAGAATGACTGAGACATCCAAAATGTATGCCATTTGTGGAGCAATACGTAGAATGGTGAGTAGTTGGACAGTAGGATTAATTTTTTTTATGTGCTCATATCCCACAAAATAATGTAATGCTCCATAAAAACATATTTTATAGTTTTCGATACAGCTATCGGCATTTATGGGCACTGATACTAAGATTTCAAGGTCATATAGTATGGGTTCAAATCCTGACTGAGTATATTGAACAGTTTTCCTCTAAATGTTGTCTGTAAGAAATATTGGTTATGTACTTTTGACTTATTTGTTTTAACAAAAGGTGTATTGACTAAGGCAAGGGGTTAGTGTGCTTTCACACGAGGTCACTAGTGGCGGCTATCAGTTTCCTGTACAGGCCACTGCACAAATATTGCAAGCTACTTACAACCACAGCCACCATCTCAACTCAACTCTAAAGCCTTGTCACTCGGGAAAATGGCATCTAGGAGTGAAGAACTTCTTCTAGCTCTGCTCTTCAAGCAACACAGGTCAAGAAGAAGAATGCATCTACAGCCTATGGTGGCAGCAAATTTAGAGTTTTATCACTGTATTCTTCGAGTGCACTGTCCCAAATCGCTGAATTTTTTTCATCTACGTAGATCAGTTCTTTGGTGTTCACTTTTTCATTCACCAACTTCACAATGTTAATATTTTCAGTGTTTTCATCTTTTATATAAAACGATACATACCAGCAACCTTTTCAACACAACTTCCTGAGACAATGATGTAAAGTGGCATTGATCAACTAGTGGCAGCGTGTGAAAACTCGCATTGAAATAATACCCCAACACAAATTGCGGCGAATATTTGCACAAGTGGGCAACTGCAAGCCACTGTTTCCGAAGCCGGCCACTGCAGTTGGTATGTGTGAAAGGCCTCATTTAAAACAATGCTTCACCTAAAAGTGGCGGCTAGTAGTGGCCTCATCTGAAAGCAGCCTTAAGGTTAAAGAGGGTATTCAAGGAGAAAATATATCAACATTTACCTTAAAAATTTAAATCTCTTAAGGATACCCACTTTAGTAGTAACATGGTGAAAGTCGTCAGGCTTACAATAAATAGGATTGCTGTCGAAGTTGTATTCTCGGCTAGGTATAGTTGAGGTAGTTTTCCCATCTTTACTCCAATATAATATAACTTCATTTCTTCTAAATTCTCTGCTCATAAATGAGCCATTAAATAACCCTTGTTTTAATAGGTATGAACTAAAACAAGATTTGGGAAATAAAGAATTCCTTTTGCACCTGGTTCAAGATTCAAACTTCCTGCCTTAGAATTGAGTGCAAATTTCACTAATCTTTCCAGTTCTTTGTTACTAGTGATGATTACTTTTTGTTGACATGTCCATGATAATATTTAAGTCACCAAGTCAGAAGTAACACTTTACTTTATAGAATTGAATTGTTTATAGAATAATAAATGTTTCTCTGGGTCATGTTTAATTCTCTAGTTGTAAAATTTCATTTGAAGATAATATGCCTTATATTTTTAATGCTATGATTTTCTCTAACTTTTTTGCGTTCTGAAAAGAATGTCAAGAATGTATTTATCTAAATGATATTTTTTGACGAAAAAATTGTTCCAAATTATTTTATTTTTCTTTGCCTTTTATCTAAATATTTGCCTCCTTTATTTTCAGGGCGAGTCAGATGACTGCATAAACAGGCTGGCTAAGAAGGATGGAGTTGTGACCAAGTGAGTAGACAAAGTTGGTTTGCATTTAGGGAGCTTATGAGTCTTATAGTTCATTTGTAAAATGGTGTTATTTGTTACATAAAAACATTAGTTTTTATTTAAATATGTTGTAAAGAGTAATAAAGCTTGTTTCTTTTGTTGCAGGAACTTCTGAATATGAGTATTTGTATTCTAAATGTTTATTAATAAAATTCAATAAACTAAATATGGTTTTTAATTGCGCTTTTATTAACGCAATATTTATGTTAAAAACAACAATATCCTACTTAGCCCACATCACTCTTTATCTACTCATATGGTATTATTTAGAAAATATATAAAAACCTGTTATAAAATAGACAAATTTCTCATAATATATATTTGTAAAAAAAATAATTGTTGTAGGTCATTGGTTATTAACTTTTCAGTCATGTCACCCCTATGACCTATCTGAGAACCTCTAATTACCCCTTCTTTATAAAAAAAACGTCTTGCAAACTTAAAATATTTATTGAGAAGAAAATTCAAAATGAAAACAATGTAAATTTTACAAGTAAAATATTAGTGATAAGGTTGGTATTGTGTTTTAGGTACAAGTATTTTTATATTATGGTTTTTTCTCCGATATAACGCATATTAAGTCATGTTCTACATTGAGTCGGTTTCTGACCTTTGTTTTTATTAATACCAAAGTCGAGAAACCACTCTCACATTTATATGTAGCAGCAAATGGAATTAAAATTCTTAGAGCCCTGTCAGCTATAATAGGATATTTGGCTCCCACTTTTCGCAAATATATAGGGAGCTCATAGCTTTGAAATTCCACTTTCAATGTGCTATCCTCGTGTAGACCGAGGGATTGGACTTTAGCAAAAACGTCTTTATCTCTAAAGATTTCATCATCTGTAGAAAATGGTCTCAATATACAGGAATTGGCTTGACAGTCATTTATGTTCCGGAAATAGTGGTTCAAGGAATCGATCAGGGCAGATAAATGTTGAACGATGGACAAGGTTTGATAAGATCCTCTCCTATTGTGTGCGGCTTTTTATTCATAGCAATGCGATACACAATTTGGTATGAAGCTTTGAGACATGATTCGTTTGCCTTTTGTAAATTGCCTGTAATATCCAATCTAGAAGACTTCAGGATACTCTCTTTCCTCTTGAAGAATTCTTTATCTTTTCCCACGAACCCTAAGGTATTTTCTCAGAATGATCTTTCAATTTGCTGGGTTTCATGCTCTATGCAGTAAAAACTTAATTGCAAAGAAAGCACTGAGGTTTTTCTAAATTTTTGTCAACAAGTTTGGTGAATCCCCATTGTAAAACTGCTTCTTTCCAGATGAAGATGCCATGACACCTAAAAAAATTGTATTGGCATAGTTTGTTTTTGTTTGATAAAAAAAACTTTCGTTTTTAGCACATATTTATTGAAAATGATAAACAAAACTGATAGGTATGTTAAGTTTGATGAAATAACCCACTTAATAATTACAGTAACTACTCGAACATAATACAGAAAAAAAGTATTACAGCTGGTGAGGGTGAATGCGTTTGACTGACTGGAGTGAGCTACCCGCTCAACCCGCCTACATTCCGTCCGGTAGCGCAGAACGATCCATGTGCACTTAGGAGGGTGGAGGGGAAGGAGACCAAGATTGTCTTGTAAGACAGTCATGGCGGGGTGGTAATGGAGACGACCCAACTAGAAGAGCGGGAAATATGCAATGTTTGAATTGCTAGTTTCAGTCTAGAAGCGTAACTGATAGTTTAATATAGGTAAATATAAAAAGCCCGTTTGTCTTGTGTTACCCCTATTGGATAGCCACTTTACCCAAAAGGGGTTAACTACCCCCAGGTTAAGAACCACTGTTTTAGGTGAACATATTTTTAGTAATGTGTAAGCTTAGACCTAAATGATTTGCACGCATCCCAGTTACATTAGCATTGTAAGATGAAAGTAGGGCATCTCGTGGTGTATTTCAAGTACCAGCTAGAGTATAGTTTAAAGACAAAACATAATGGGGTCAATTGAATTAATTAGTCTTGACCGCTTAGATTCATAGACTTACACCCACCCATTAAAAGTAGCTTATATTAACATGAAGTAAAAATTATAGAAACTATATTAAATATATATTTATTATTTTAAACCAGGAAAAATAATATAAGCAGCCTTGCACTATGTTGCAATTTATCATTTCACTCATGCACAATCAACGAGTCTTCACCACGAGAAGAAAAAGTGTTTACGTCATCTTAGATTAGCTTATAGTTAGTTATATTTCTATGTCTTTGAAGTGTAAGGATGTGCTGTATAGCACGTACTTTGTATCTATATTTAGATATGTATCAGCAGAGCACAATTGTATATTAAAATATGTATTTATTTTTAAACTAATATAGCAATGCTTGTAAAGCCATCCATCAGTGAGCCACTGTAGTTTTAATCTGAATACTTAATATTTAAGCTAATAGATGGGGCTACCAGTGTTTGGGATTCTGTCCATACCTAATATTTTTTCATGATCTATTAGTTTAATAGTTCACTCTTAAAATTCACATTAAAAAGACATTCATTTTAATGTAGCTGTTTATGTGCTTTAAGGGAATGGGGAATAGTTAACTTGCAATTGTTTTTGGTTTTTACCATGATTATTGTTGTATTGTTGTCACTTATGAGAAAATTACAAATTTACATTAAGCACATTGAAAAATAGGAAACAAACTGTTATTCAAATGCTCCATATTAGAAGAGGGGTACATGGTGGCTACAGGCAGAGAATGTAATTGAAAATAAGTACCTAGTATTGTTTCTTCCATGTTAACAAAATGTATTGCCTAGTACGATGACATTCTATCATGAACTGGTTGTGGGCTAGTTGTTTTTTTACACATTTATACAAATAATAAATACCTAAAACATTTAGCACTGAAAATATAACTAAAAGGTTGATGTGTAGTAGTTTAAAGTAGTCAGGGCTTTAGACCCTTAGTTCACGACCATTTCATTTACATATATTAGTATGCCATTGTTTATTTTGTTAATTTAATACCATTCTCAAAATCACTAAATTCACTATGGTTGTAATATGCTTTCAAATGCCCACTATTTATAATATTATAGACATTTAGTAACATTTTATATATATCATTTTACCAAAATCCCCCCTTTAGTTCATTAGCAAACTTGTTAATATAATCAAGCCACAGAGTACTACACTTGTAGTACATTGTTTTCCCATCAGTTAAACCTATTTTAATAAATGGCCTTCAGCATCTTCAATGCATTATACCTTTCTAGGCCTAATTTAATCTCTCTATTACTATCAAATGTTTAATAATAAGTGTGGGGTTTAATGTTAATTATAAGTTGTCCAAACCATAACAAAGTTCAAGGAGAGTTTAAAGATGGGTGGGAGAAAATGTAGGCCATGTGACTAAATTACCACATCAACAAATCCATCTTCATATTAAGTCATTTGTTTTCTTTTCAAAATGTCCTTTAATGTTTATTTAAAATAAAACTTCAACATCTGTTTAATAAATTTCTACTTATTTAATCGACTATGTTCTCCACCCTCACCTTTAATTAATTAACCCTGAGAAGCTCTACTGAATCCACTGGCTGCCGTGGACAACAATATAAAGAAGAAGATGGAGGAATTCGACTTGTTAGAGTAGCAAATATTTTTTTTAAATGCGATCAATATAATAATTATAAGTAAATAGTCAATTACCAAGGAAAAGTAAAAAATAATTCAGGGAAAATTGCAAAATTATGTCTAAAAAATGGGAAATTTTATAATATATAAGTTATATTATTTATGGAAGAAAGTATAGGAAACATGAATAGAAACACATGAAAGTGTGTGTGTATACAGTAAAAGTCCAATAAAATGTGGTTGTCGAGGGACATACTTCATCCTCGCGTTATAGCTTAACTGCACGCTATATTGGAAGGTTACTAGTGACAAATGACAGGGGGGGGGGGATGTGAGGGGAAAAACTACGTAATATGTACATATATGTAAATTTAAGTCATCAAATTTTAAAAAAAACCTAACAATTATACACTTTACTCATATGAAATATGAAAAATACTAGTTACATTTTTTGATCAGTCAACCAAATTGCTCAAAAATCTACCAGTACACATTTCACTAATACAGTACTAATTTATTTTTTCGATAGACATAATCTTCATGTTGTATCCATATATGCATTGTATTGAACTGCGCTATACGGTGTTCCACTGTTGTTTTTATCCATCTTTGATGTACTTAAAGAAGAAAGGTTTTCCTTAAATAGTGATTGTAAAATTTCTGTAGTCACCATGGGGGTAAATATGTTGGAACAAGGCTCGAAAAGCTCACCTTGACTATTATCAGACACTGAGGCTCAAATCCTGGCCAGGTACACTGAGGGCTATTCCACATGGTCTCCCTCCCTTATGCCTTTATAAAAAAAAAGTGACTAGTAACCAGTTATATCTGCACCACAGTTAAGTAGTCTCATTGTACCGGGTGGCTGTTAACAGGAAACTTAGGGTTTTAATAATTCCAGTCTGGTGAAATGTAGATATGTTTTGTTCTATCTTTACTACACATTTTTGAAGTTTTTCTGTACAAATGGCGAATTTTCTGTTTATTACAGATATCAATTTTCAAGCCAATAAACAAAATTTTTATAATTTCTTTTTCCAATATTTACTGTTTTAGATATTATATTTGGCCCTGCGTAAATGTGGTTCAAGACAAACCCTGTATGACCATTTCATTTTAGACTACCATATCTGGTCAATGCATTTTGTTAACGTCGAGAAACAAAATCTATCACTTTTGCTTTTAAAAAAAATCCCCAACTTTTCCTTATCTGTAGCCACCATATCAAACTTTTAATATTTCCTGGTGTGTACTTATTGTTATAATAGAATCTAGTAGTTAAAATATAGCTAATAATTTAGAATTCTTTACTTTTCACACATTTTAAAGTTTTATGGATTCAATTTATCTAACCTAAGACAGTCAAATTTCTACCATTTATTAGTATTGTACAATCATCAATCATATACTTAAAAACATTATGCACTGATATTCACAGTATCTTACGAGTCTCTTTACTCAATAATTAAAATGTTGATTTGCCTTGGTGGCAGCACGATCTAAGGCGTCAGTCTCATGTTAGACAATAACCACCTTCTCTCTTCACCAACCAGTCTTCCGGCCCCTCCATGTACCGCTTTCATTAAGGTAAATGATGATAAATGACTTGCCATAAAGGAGACTATACATCCACATTAGTTCTTGATTCCAACAAAGCCTTAAATGGTGTATACTTTGACCTACTCTTAAAAAACTTTATTTTGTGTTATTTCTTCTTATTTATGTGTGTTTATTATATACTTTCTTACCTATTTGGTTGCAGGCAAAGTATAGCTTTAAATTAATGTTTACTCTACTAAAGTATCCTGTTGAAGCTGGTGTACTGCAAAGCTGTATACTCAGGCCACTTCTTTTCTCCTCGTTCATAAATTACTTAACTTCTTCACTTACTTACTGTAATTTCAACTCTATTCTGATGATTTACAAATATACCTCTTTGGTACTAGTACCACAAACTTACCTGCAACTAAATACAAAGTTAACCCGAATTTGAGAGCAGTCACTGCATGATTACATTTTAATGGACTTCAACTTAATACCACTTAATCACAATCAATACTTTGTTTTAGCACCGCGTCTTACTACCCGTTCAGGTTATACGCTTACATACTAATTACACTAATGGGCTAGGAATTGGGAAGGTTGCATTTTAGAGGAAGTGAACCCACATTTGTGTGGGGAAGAGTGGAAACCATTTAGGAAAAACCACCCCCAGTTCAACTAACCGAGATTCGAACCTAGATCCGCCTCGTTCTTGGCAGCCTAGTTCAACACGAAACTAGTGCGTTAGCTAACTACACCACCAAGATGGTTTATCGATGATTGGGTCATTGAGGCTCATGACAAAAGTAGCTATACCCTTTCCAGTATTTTATTTAAAAACAATGTTATGTCTATCTCACAAGTTGGAGTCAACATACGAGGAGAAGTAAAGTTCGTTCACCGTAGAAATTGTTTTCTGAAAGGCCTTTTTCCCTACCAGAAATCTATTATGTAGTAGGATATTGGTTGTTAAAAAGACCTTTCTGAGAGTAATTCCTACTGTGAATGGAGTATAAGCTGTATTTATTTATGCCAACTTATTGAACCAACATCCTGGGCCCTTCTCTAATTTTTAATTAGTCTACACATTCCTGGCTATGGAGAATGATATGTTACTTGCCATTTATTAATATTTATTGTGCCAGCAGGAAGTGTACCCTTACAGAAAAAACCAAAATTTAAAAAATGGCGGAAAATTCAAAAATGTTAGCTAATGCAGTTAATACGTCTCAATTATTTGAACTCTTGTGATCAGCAAAGGTAACATCCAAAATAACTGAATACCTTTGATTAAACTCAACTAGTTTCGTTGTATTTGCTTTGTTCTAATTCATGACTAATACAATTATGTAAATCATGATGTTAAACTAGTCTGAAAACAAAACATGCATCACTAAGGTTAGACACTGCGACTTGATAGCATCTGCACAGAACCTCTCAAGTCAGCCAACGTGCCTACAACACATGTTGGCACTGACCAGCCCTAGCCCTCCCTACTTCAACATATTGTGTATAAAGAAAAACGATGCTTAAGAATCTAAGGATATTAATAAATGAAACTCTGACTTGGACAAACTAAGTTACTAAAACATGTCACGAAACCTACACTGATCTTCATACTCTCTCAAAACCTTCCTTACTTTCTCAAAGTTACGCTTGTCCAAAATTTGGTATTTGGTACAAAGTTGTGACATTATTTTATTACAATCTTAAGAACCATGCATAATGCTCTCGATGGAGTTACATTGATTTCAACTTAAGTTGTATCTCCTGTAAAAGTCTGTGACCATACGTCTCAGTGTCAGCTATCTTTAAAATGAGCCATATATGGCTGTATAAACACGAAGTCCCAACACTTGATAAATTAGCCGAATTCAAATGTGCCTCTGTGTTAAGTGCTATTTCAGCTGTGAGAGTGACTGGTGTAACATAGATGTCTCCGGATTGGTCAAGTTCAGGATAGTGTAAACTAGAAGATTCTTTACATCCTAGAGTTGATCTTTAGAAAGTTGTCAGAGAGTGTAGTGAAGATATGTGTGTTTGGCGATGGTATGCCTTGAGCACCATGAAGTGATTGTGTGTGTGTGAGGGGTGGGGGAGGGGGACAGTTAATTTGAGACGGTGGTTATGATAGTTGTCAGTGTGTTAGGGTTGTAGATAGTTGGTTTTAGACAAGGAAATAGTGTAGTGCCGACTGCCCATCTTTTTATACATCCGATTATGACCCAAACCTAATTCTATGTCGGCGAAATGCCTATTTGTACACTCGACTCATTACTAATAAGCCCATAATATCAACCAATTAGTCTTACAATTATCAATCAAGTGACATTCCCCAACCACCCTGACATAAGAGATAAGGGGATGTCATATCTAGGTGAATCTAGTGTCATCCTTTTGTAACCATGTTCAAATAAAACTTTTT